>JABUQX010040445.1:25000-36907 GCA_015478945.1 Trachelipus rathkii
TAGTTATATTTATATATATTTATGTTATATATATTTTAATTATTATTATATTATATTATATATATTTTAATAGTATGATTGGCTCAACTTGTATATTCATAAAAATATATTATATAATTATTATATTTGGTTTTCCCATATTTTTAAACTTTATATATTATATATTTGTGATTGGTTATATTGTATGTTATTGGTAGGTAAGTTATTTAATATTATATATTATCTATTAACTAATAATTATATTTAATTAGAGATATTTCCAAATAGGCAATAATTAGAATTATTAACTAATTTTATAAAATAATAATTAAATAATTTGTATCTAAAAAAAAAAAAAAAAATTCATAATAATCACATCATAACCACGTTCTAGAGTAATAAAGCTACCCGTTCGAGTGGAAAAATATTGTTTCATATTTTTATAAGTTTTTACGAATAAGTATATAGAGTCTGAAATGGTCATTATTCAATTGATATTATGTCACGTTTACAGTCGTCCCCTCGTTAAGATACCGATCTTATAAGATCTAGCGATCTTTGCCTAATAAACTACTGCGGTTGGTCAGAAAGAATATTAAATACAAAATTTAAAAATTTAACAATATTACATATAATATCTCATTTTTAAGTCGCTTTGAAGTTTTTTTCTTCAACAGTCTAGGATATATAAATATCAATAGTATAACATTTGTCGAAAAATATATATATAAACTAACTAAGTCCATACTTATGTTTCAAGTATGGGCATACTAATGAATTAATTGACATAAGATTAATAAAAAAATAAGTAAGTTAAATACATTGGTGAGTTTAGGAGTAGATGTTTTTTAGCTTATTAAAGGTTACAAAGGCAGCAAATGGAGTTGTGCTATAACTGATTTACTGCCGGTGAATGGCAATAGTCGTATTTGTCTTTCTAAGGCTATATTAATACAAGTGCACAGCTCCAATGGCGGGATCTCTACATAGCATTACTGACTTGCCATTTCATTTACTCTTTACATCCTCAAACTTCATTTTACAATTTGAAAGAAACTATTTTTGTGCCATCATTAGGCTACATACTTTAAAATTTTTATATTACAGTCGTCAGGCTATTCATAATTAAATATATTAAAACAATTTTATCTCCAAATTTTTATTTAATTATTAGGTTTGATACATTTTGTTTATTTTTTACATTTAATAAACTATAATTAAACTACATGTTTTGATACATTATTTTATAAGTATAAGCAAGTATCATTCATGTTATTCTGTATGGTATTAATAAATATCCTACTAATTAACTTAGTCACATAAAATATGTTATATATCACTAGTTTGTAAATAACATGTTATCTGCAAATTATTCAATATTATTAATGTGAATAACAATCAAATGAAGCTATTTTATTCACCTTAAACAAAGGTAAAAATTTTAAATTAATAATTTTCAGGGGGTTTAAAGTTATACTCGATACGCCCTGTAACGCGGGGTCGGGACTTCTGACCCCTTGCGTGCTATCGAAGTGGGCCGTACTGTATTTTCATATTTCAATATTTATTTTGTTATGGCTAATCTATCACTAGTGTATTAATTTGACATAATCAAATTACTGAATTTTTAATTAAAGATTAAGACTTTGAAAAAAGTAGTAAAGTTCCGGTTAGTTCCGGGCCGGAACCAGGAACTTTCCAAAAATCGAGTGTTCCTGGCCGGAAAGTTCCGGCCGGAACCTGGTTTCGGGTACATCCTCTAATATATATATATATATTATATATATATATATATATATTAATATATATATAATAATATATATATATATTATATATATATATATATATATAGTTATATATATAATAAATACATATGGATGAGATAAGAGATAGGAGTAAGAGGAGTGATAAGTAAGGGAAGTAAGATATAGATATGAGTAAGGAGCTAGTATGGGAGACGAAGTGCGATCTATTATTAATTATTTGATTTAAATAATATGTATATAATAAGGTGACTATAGAGATATTACCAGATTAATAGATATATATAGTATATAGTTATAATTAGTTAGATTGGAAATAGGAATGCTTATATCCTTATCAAGTAGGCTTACTACAAGTATTATTCAGGGTTATATCATACTCCAATAGATAGTTTAGAAGTAACCTTAGAGATATATAGATATGGTATTATATATACCCTTAGAATAAATGAGATTATGATTAGTACTATATTGCTAATCTTGAAGGATATATCATTAGGGTATAGTTATGATTTTATATATTGGATATTTATTATTATATGATGGTAATAGATGATGTATATAGTAATATTCAGATATAATACTATTATAAAGTAACAATCACTTTATAGTATTATTTATATATTATACTAGAATTATTATAAATCATATTATACTTACTATAACAAATCCCTTTTATTATTATCGGTTCTAAATTGAAATAAGCCTTATAAAGTATATAATATTTGATAGGTTAATATTATAACTATTTCTTATGTGTATATATATTATAATAGTTATTAGTAGTTCCAGATTATATTTTAGAGAGTAATTCCTAAACTAATATATATAATAATGAGTTAATATCTATTTACCTATATGGATTCACAGCTATTAGCTTATTATATTGAGTACGTACCTATCCATGGAATAGATCTATAGGTAATCTATTACAGAATCTGCATTTAGTCATTCAATGATAAATATATTTATTATTATGTTTAAGAAGTTCACTTGATAATAACTGAGAATATATGCTCAGACTGAGTATAACAATCATTATGATAACGACAAATGTTTTAAGTGATATGTATTATAACCTCACCTAATAATATACCTTAATATATATTTTAGATTAATGTGATACTTATAATTAAATGTTATGCTTAAATATTATTATTTTAATATTTAATACATTTGTCATTTCTATTTTCAATCGCCATCAAAGATTTGTAATATATATATTATTATAATAATACTAATAATAGTATTTTACGTAGCTATATTATATTATATAGTTATATATCAAGCTCTACCAGTAGAAGTCTACTGTTTATTACCGTGAGTAGGTCTATATTTATCATTAGTGACCCTAGATTATCTTCGTCGCGACGAGAATGATAGCTTCAATTGGAGACGAGCATATCAAAATGCAATCACTCCCATGCAAATTATAATAAGCAGGGTTAACTAAAACCGTGACAAGTTGATCATCTGGTCTTTAATTACATCCATCTCTTACTGGTTGAATTCAGAGTAGTATCAATGGCCTGAGTTCTCTATATTTGATACACTATGGCGACAAATGTCCTCGTGCTATATTCTGGAGCATTTCTTAAATTAGCAATCTTATTTTATTTTTATCATGAGCATAGCTTACTATTATACGTTGGGTTGGCCTAATGAATGATTGGAAGATGGGAGCGTCTTATTATAAGCTTTCCATTTGTTCTCTAGCTAAGATATATGTATTACTCATCTCTTCTGTCGCATTATGATGCAATATTAGGATCAATATTGAGTTGGTGTCTTAAATAAGAAAATTTGTTATTACACCGAGAGATCCTTTTTAGGCTATTACACTAATTATATCTATTCTACCTATATTTGTAATTAGTTCCTACACCTATAACAACATAGACGAGAAGCGTAGTTGCAGTCTCTAGGCACTTAAACTAAGTCTTTTTCGCGGATTCGGCTGACTTGCTGTCGTTGGCTACCGAACTAGCCGCTTTGCGGTGATCTCTCGCCCGCGGCGGATATTGAGAGCATGAAAGGGAAACCGGCCACAAAAAAGAAAGCTATTAAAGCTATTGGTAATATGTATTTCTAGAAGTTGTTAATAAGAGAATGAAGAAGAGGAAGAAAGCAACTGTTCTATGTTATTGTTATTATTTATTTAAGCGTCGCCAGCACTAATTATATTTATACACTAACAATTTTTTATAGGAACCAATAGTATCGATTAAGGCACGTGGTATTTCGATATAATCATGCTCACAATTGATAGAGGTGTACCAATGAACATTCACGCAACATTAAATATCGAAGCTTTGAGATAATTCTACCGCCTTAAGATTTCATTATCTGACTACATGAAGAATCCATAAGCTGAGAGTAAGAGAGCAGGTGCATCTAAGAGGTGGGCCCATATACCAAAGTGCGCCTGTTAACACTCAGCCCTGGTATATTTAATATCTCTTTTTGATTTAAATATATTCTATTTAATTTTAGAGAATAATGAACCATTTTTAGTTTTATCTTAAACACGATTATTTCTTTAAAAATTTTATCATAAAGTTAGTAATAAATGTTCAAGTTAGTGAGTTATTTTTTTCACCTACTTTCACAAACACAATTTATCAGTCCAATAATTTTTAATTATTATTTTATTTGTAATAGTTAACCTTGTCTACTTTGGAACTGAGCACCTCTTCAGTGAAAAATACTCTCAGAGATCTATTTTGGAGTTCATGAGTGCATAGCTCCTCCCACTTCGCAGGGTAAAATGGTTTTAGAACAAAAGTTTTTTTATTCATAATTATCTCTTCAGCTCTTAATAATTCGATTAATATTATTTAAAGTATGGCTATTTCAGTTATAATCATATATTTTTAGTCTGATACGAATATACATTATAGATAAGCCTGTTCCAGCATTATAAAACATTCATAATTAATAATTTAGAACAATATAGTAACATGTAACTTTTTCCAATATAAGTTAACTTATATTACTAGATTAAAATATGCATAAAAATAATAATTCATTTAATATGCAAGCTACTATGCGGGTATACTTAAATTATAATTGAGCAATAGATATCCGCATTTCTTTAACGAGCAGATTGCTTCTTGGCACACCATTAGTTTAATTTTGCCTCCTGTAGGAACACAGCTAGGTCGCCAACTAGACCTGGAGGTACGGAATACGGGCACCATTACATTGTGGTGAAATCGTGGCAGTTAAAATAACTATAATAACAATAATATTCCATAGTGAAAGGAAAATATGTTATTATATTACATATAAATATTAAATAATTAAACGGTATTACCCTTTATTATAATAAGGCTTCATCGAGTTTTCAGTGAACGCATTGTTAGTATACGTTCTATTATATTGCCATTTTTATAATTATATAATTTAACTATGCTATACACAATTTACTTTCTATTTTAAAAAATATAGGATTTTATTTATACTACCTCCTATTCACTACGAAGTAATCCTATTTTTAATACCACTATATATATAATGTGTATAAATGATAATGAAAAATTTAATACTGTGAAGAAACACTGGATAAAAGATGTAACATAAATTAACATATCTGCCAGTTTGTAATTTTCCTTAGAATATAGGGACTAGTTCTAAATTAATTCAACGTTATTTATTGTCTTAAAAAAATTAATTAGTAAATGGGATTATGAGTGGAAGAATAACACTACTCCAAACCTTTATATTAATTTTTACGGATAAGTATAGTATAGTTTTTTAGGGCAATAGTTCAAATAGGAATAGTTTTCACGCAAATCATAGGGGAGTAATTCTTTTATAGGTATGCCCAAGAATCATCGAAAAGAGCACCAGGGGCATAAGAGAAAACACGGCGTGTGGGAGGATACAGGCGCAGAGATAGAGAGGTTGGACAAATGCTTTTCTCAAGATGACAAATGATAGAGTAATATAATGAGTAAAAGTCGCTATTGGTTAAGGAAATTCAACAGCCCGTAGATGATAAGCGGTGAGGAGTATAAATAATTGTCCATATTTCTTACGGACTGGCAAATAATGCCATTCACTATACGAGGCATTGTTGTTCACGTCAAGTCCACATTTGACGAAGATCAGGCAATTCTAATAGTCTGTATAAAAGCATGACTCGAATTTATAAATGTACATTTAGCGATTATGAGGTTATGTTGTAACTTTTCCTTACAAAGAGGCTTCTTGCAATCACTGCCGATGATATATCGAAAATGTTCGAGATAATGTCCGAATTATACCTTTCGGGTTCTCTCTCTCTAGTAATGAATCTGGTTTAATATCAGGAATCCGGACACTTGCGTATGAAACAATTATATGAGGCAGAGCTGGGCCGCCTAATAATAATTTTTGAATTGCGCCTATGCACTGCCGGGCCTAGGATTGGCGCCTAGCGCCTATGTCACCAGGGCTATTTTATTTTAGGTGAGTCACATCAGGCGCCCTAGAATTCGCCTTTGCGCGCCATATGCGCCTTTTGCGACCTGTCGACTTAATTCAAGCCGAAGCCGGTGGCCTGGATTGCTAATTTGGGAGGTGTGCAAGTAACTTCGATACGGTTTGCGATAAATAGAGTGCATGTCTTTTTAATAAGCCTGTAGAAATTACACATTTTATTAAATTCCTCTTGTAATTTGCTATAAACATCGTAAACTAAAATCTACACGTCCTCTTCCTCCTCCATTTCCTTGTGGTATCCATGTTTTCCCTCAGGAGGTTCAGCACGAGCGCGCTCAGAGGAAGTTGAAAATTTTCAGAGAGCATATGTTCACTAATTTATTTGTAGTTGGGAAGCTTACTGAACTTTAGTTTTATCAGGTGAGATTTGTATTTTAATAGTTTATTATAGTTATTTTATATTAATATATTGTATATAATATAATATAATATATTAGGTATTTATATATTAGGTATTTATATATTTATATTATTAAATATATATAAGAGTTTTGAGAGTAAACATGTAGCCCGTTAGTGATTGAATATCATATATATATACCGGTGTAGTATATAATACATAAACCTGTTAATAACATATAATTATATTATATTTAAAGTTAGGATATAATATACCGTTGGAGACAAATTTAACTGTATATGTGAAATCATATGAGAATTTATTATGATATATAAATTTATATATAATTATTAATGTGATATTTAAAGTGTTATTTTATTTATTTATTAGTATATCATAATATATTAGAAATAAAAAGGTTTAGCTATATATTATTAATATATTTATTATGTATTATATTGTAATATGAATATATAATATATTAGATTTTCTTATCCCACACAGACTGGCTTTCTTATGAGATGCATTTCCAGAGTTTGCCACGTATCTTTCTATATTTCTAAGCGTTTTAGTGGTAAGAAATGCATTTGTTTGCGTTACAATTAGGGAGCTAGGGACAGCAGTTGAATGGGCATGATTTGCTGCCCTTTGCTATTAGTCCACCTGTTTAATTTATAAATATGTTTGCAATCTTTAATGGAACGCCTTTTGCATGCCTTTGCGCTCTTTGAGACAATATTTGTATTATAGTGCAAGTCACATAGCGCCGCAATATAGGCGCATACTCAAGTGGAGCAGCAGCCGGAGCTTCTGGAAAGAGACTTTTACTATTAATGTATTTTTATTAAGGTGGTCCAATAGTGTGGGGTTCTAGTTTAAATTCTCAACCGCGATCCACGCGCTAGCTCCGGTAGATGTGTCTCTACATCCGAGAGATCATACTTGGACTGATTTTTGCTTTATTTTATTGTGTGTCTGTGGTTGATGTTTTACCGACATAGTGATGATAGTATAGAATGGATCCTTGCTGTTGGATATATTTCAATAGGGTATTGTGGGGGAAGGTGGATCCTGTACAGCGATACTACCACTAATTGTTGAGTAAGTAATTGCTCTCGAGTATCTTTAGATTTTTTAATGCTAAGACAAATTAAAATCCAATTTTAACGCGTTGGAATGCCTTCATCTTCGTGTGTTCACTTCCATCAACTCTGCTGGTGACCCTATAATTGTGTTCTGTAGAGAGTATTTGGACCTTTACGAGAAAGTTTATAGAGAACGCAGGTATACGAATGTTCGGGGCCTTCAATTATCATATATACCGGTTAAAAAGTATGATTTAATCGACGATCACTCCACGGAGAGGAGAGACTTTTAATCGTTCCTGTCAGTAGGGCAATCTATCGATGAACGATTCCTTGGGAAGTGCAAGGGACCTAACAGACTATAAGTTATCGCTGAGCTGGCCAGGCCTATGCGAAATGCAGAAATTAATATTCCCCATTTATTGTAGTAAGCTACACTAACCATGTACTCTATAATATACAGTCTGAGTGGGACGTAAACTAATTTAGTTTTAATTGAAGTATGAACTATAAACATAACATTTTTTCTGTTCAAACCTCAGTCTCGATCCTGATGATGTGTTGTATTGGTTTTGTCTTTATGTTCCTATCATATCTCCCTATCATTACCCAACACATCTCACAACATGTATAGTTCAAATAATTATCTGTAAACACCAATTTCATTAATATCCTTTGTATATCTTACTTGCAGAATGTAAAAATTGAAGTTTCAAACACCATTTTTGTGCGTTTTGTCCTGTATATACCACAGAGAGTCCACTTTGTAGGTGCCTACGTGAGTACACTAATACTACTGCGCCCTTGTATACGCAATATATAGATCTTCACAATACTCATCTTATCACTCATTAATCTGTACTCTCTATTAGCTTATTTACCCTAATGGGATTTTGTGTACTACAAATAATAATTCCATACCCTATGCCTATATATAAATCATATCTAATTACAATTATGAGTAGAATAACTACAATGATAATTATATATTATCCTCCGAACGCAATAATTAAATTCACATAAATATGACACTTAACTACCAAGATAACCTACATTAAAAATTTATACATCTATTAACTACCCTATCTATAATGATTATCACACGAGGCATTGTAAGTACAATAAACCTATGCGATATTAACATTTTAAAACCAAAAACAACAAGACACCACAATTGTGATTCACTATTTGATTAAATAATCAAACAACAATTAAGAAAACTTTCATTGTGGATATTCTCTATTGCGATAACATATTCTATACATATATAGCGAGATATACATTGTAGAAGAAAGGTAGCCTTATCTACATACATGCCATGCGAGTAATAAACATTTGTCATTGTCGTTCTTATTTTGGATGCTTTCTATCATACTACACTTTATCTTGTAAATATAGTAAACCAAACTTTTGGGACATTATATTCATAGGAATATACTTAGTTTTATTATTATATTTTCCACTATCTATTGTGAGCAATTTAGATTGACTGTATAATATACTAGCAGCTGAGAAGGAGGTGTTCCCTAATGAAATTAAGAGAGTCGATATCAATGTTTTGTGAGGCTACCTAATCTTTATATTAAATTTAATGTTATCAATAATCTCTTGATAACTGATACTACTAGAGTAATACTTAATTATTCATATCTAGTTATCTAAAGGAATTACACTTTAGGCTTCTTTAGGTTTTACTCAATAAACTTAAGGCAATTAGTAATGCGATAATTACAATTATAACTATGATGTGGGTATCATTCACTAAGCTATATTTGATTTTGAAGACTAATATTAATACTAATCTTATATATTACATGAAAAATAGTAGTTTATTATATAATATACTTTAATAATTTTTATAATATAAAAAAATATAAATAAATAAAATTATAAAAAAAAAATAACGCTCATAATAAGACAAGTTTATTATTACATATATATACCTATATTGCGTATACCAATGAATATTACTTTATATTTAGTACTCCATATAATTTATGTAAAATTCTAGGTAAATAATATATATATCATATAATTCAACTATCACATACTTACTTTATTATCCCAAGATATTGGGGTACGAGGTAGCGAAATCACATTGCACCCGTGAGAAAACTAAGAAAATATAGATTAGAAGATTATGACGGCAAGTCGAAAAGAAAGTACTCCAGTACTTTTATCCATCCCCTACTTTTAATATACCTTTATTTAGTGAGAGTCTGATCGCAGATCAGATAAAAGATTTATTCCCCTAAAGCTTTACGGGATCCAAGACGGTCAATGTATTTGGTTCAATACCTGTGACCCGGGGTGGGTCCACACAACCATTAACCCTCTAAACCTAATAACCTCGCCACTCACTCCTTATATAGGTTTTCCCTTATCCTTCTTCCGCCTCTGCAAAATTTATATCATTTCTTGTCTTTAACTACTCCTACTAGTATATTAGCTTCCTTTTAGTTGGCTCATAACTTTGTTTCTTTTTGTCTCCTAGCGGTTTATATAGGTAATTATATAATCGATTCCTCAAGCTAACTATCTCAATATAACAAGTGTTCTTGACGAGCTGAGACGTACGATCGTAAGAGAAACAACCGACTATCATTTCCATACCTTTCCTCATTGAACATGACCAAACCCTCTTAACGTACTTTCATTTATTCTCTTCTTTTTCCCTTCCTTTCACACTACACAACTCTCAATTACCTTCATTCCTCATTTTTATCAATTAATTCTCAGCACCTAACACCCCTAAGATTGTCCTGCTGAACACATTGTACTTTAGATCTTACCTCTTATTCCAGACCATAAGTTCACACTACTATATCATTAACACAGGTAACAACAATACCCCTCATGTAAGAACCTAGCGCACTTAGGTCTTAGTCCGTTTGCATCCACCAACGATTTAACTGCAACAGCTACCTTTCTGCCTTTCACAACTTTCCTACTACTTCTTGCATCATCCGTTCAATTATCCAACATATTATCCTAAAATATTTAACACTCAACACTAGTTCAGCTGCTTCCACCATCTGACAATTCACACAGGACTGTCCTCACTTCACACCATAGCCTTACTATCCTATCTAGGTTATTTCAACCCATATTTAACCGACGCGCCAAATGTCTGCTAAACCTAATCCTCTCAAAAACTCTCTTCAGTTCGCAACACAAAACCAAAAATCATCCGCATATAGTAGGTGGGGCACCCTCCACTCTTTTCCATTCTCAATCATTCTAACACTATCCCCGCTGCCACCTCTACCTCTAATTCTGTTTCATAACCCCACCATGATTCAATATTGAATAATCAGGAGGCATAACACAAATTCCCTGCCTCACTTCTTTTAAAGATTAAACTAATCACTTTAGACACAATTTATTCTTACACACGCTTCACTATTGTCATATATACTTTTGATTCCATTCAGAAGCCTATTACCAACCCATATATCATCTAACACCTTCAAGTGCTACTCTGATTTTTCATGATCAAACGTGCCTTGTGGGTTGCAGAATCCATAAAACCTAAAATACCAATTTATTCTTCTTCTCCTCCTCAATTTTCTCAATAGTTTGTTTCAATATAAAGATTTGATCCACACATCCACATCTCAACGCACCTTGTTCTTCACCAATCAGTCTTTCAGTCACTTGACTCACTTTTTCGACCAAAATACCAGCATATATCTTTCCTACAACGCTCAATAGACTAATTTCCATATAACTAACAGTTACATTATCCTTTTTACTCTTATATAAGGGTATCTATTACTCCTCTCCTCCAATCCCTCCGGACTATACCCCATAAAAGCTTTGGTACTCAACTTCCAATCCAATCAATCATCATCTCGCATCCGTTCTTGATCATTTCACAGATAATTTCATCTAATACTTGTAGATTTTTTATCCATTCTTCAACTTTCCTCAATCACTCTAACCATTAACTCCTCCTTACTAATAACCTCATCTCCAAAAATTCCTCTTCCTCTCTTGCACCTCAAGACCCACACACATTCCGTATCCAGCACACCTCTTCATTGCCTGCCAATGTTTATCAGATTTTCGAAGTGTTCCATTCACACTCCTCTCTCACATCCATTTCATCAGTACGAAAGCACCTTCCTTAATCATTATCCCAAGAACAGATTACCCCTATTCTCATTCCTACCTTTTCGCGCTTCCTTCGAGAAGAGATTTTCCAATTTCCCTTGTAAAATCCCATTTCAAATCTTCCTCCAAACTGTTCATA
>JABUQX010040446.1:0-15400 GCA_015478945.1 Trachelipus rathkii
TCATGTACCTAAAAAGCCAGGCCAGTCTGCGCCCAAAATATATAAATTTTACCCTAAGGATCTACATGAAATAGGTATAAAGATCGCAAAACAATGCGGGTTGACTTATGAAGTTCCCCTAAAGGCTGAGGATTTTACAGTATAGAGGAAAAATTTAGATATGATAGGATATTTGCTTTTTACTGAAGATGAGAACGGTAAACTTCGAAATTAATGTTTAAACCCACGAGCAGAATGGGATCTATACCTCTCTTTGTAATAGGAATATGAAGATCACGAAGAACCCATTATTATTTCTTTTCCTGGAGGATTCAATCAAGATAGCTTTAGGTAGTGTAGTTCTAAGAATTATCTCGGGGACCAGTTTTTTGTCATCAGTGTTAAGTTTCACAAGATACTAATTAAGACCATTTACAAACGAGCACTGAAATACAGATGCGGGCATGCTTAACTTATTAAATGTAAAGCTTTACCGGGCGATACATCTAGCGCTTTTACACATTGTGTGATAAATGCAATCGTGACTTCTATAATGAAGCTTGTCTTAAGCTCTGCAAATAAAGAACCTCGACCTGTTAAGTACCATTAATGTGTGTACATGTGTGATATGAGATAGTATGCTGATAAACAGGGTAAGACACCAGCAGATGCATGCATATTAATGTGGAGTCGCGATGAGAAGTATGAAATAGAGGGGCGATAATCATCAATGTTTTATGAAGCAGATCAAGGGTTCCAACAGATGACGCTTTCGCAAAACGTAAGAAAACATTTACCTTCTATTATGATATCGAAACCTATAATCATAATAGTCGGGAAGAGGAAGGAGGACGCATAAAACAGATAGCTGTCCATACCATTCTTGTGAGTATCTAGTATGCAGTGTTGTGGAGAGAAACGAACCGTAGACAATTCAGCAACGTGTGAAGATTTGCGTAGCGGCCTCGAACTGAAATATTCAATTGATCTGGAAGCAACGAAGAGTATGAGAAGTGCCTCAGTCGATCTTTTCTCAACTATATATTCAGATTGCCTGAAAACACAAGAAGACCAAATTCTACGTTGCAGCTCATAATAGGAGGTAAGTTCGACACCAGTTTGTTATACAGCAACTGTTGCCAGACTCCGTCCATTCCATATCTCCAATCGGTAAAGCGTGGACAAATATAACTATGACCGCTAACGACAACATCAGTTTAAGGACACGTTAAGTGTTTAATTGCCTGTGGCACTGAAAAAACTCCCTAAGTGCATGGGCATTACAGGTGAGCTTTAAAGGATTCTTTCCTTACCGTTTTCTTTCCCTTGAGAATATAAATTACAAGGGCAAAATTCCGGATAAGGAAACCTGAGACACATCGCATGTCCGATGGTGAAAAGTCCGATTTTGAACGTTGGTATCAAACATTTAACAATAAGGACTACGATATCATGAAGGAATGTACAACGTACTGCGTTCAAGACGTTAATTCTTCGTCAATCCTTCGAGAAATTCAGGGGAATCTTTCTTAAGGATCATAAAGTCGACTGTCCTGCTTGATTGGTTCTAGACATTGCTGCATTATCTTCATGATATATAAATGCACTTTTGCCTAAAAAACACTGGCCCAATATACGGTCGTACTGGAATGAATCAACTACTATATGACGGTGTGAAATGGCTTACGTTCATGGAGATGTATAGGGTCATCCGAATCGAACATGCAAGGAATGGTGGCGAACGTAAATTTAAAATCAAAAACAGGTACCTAAAGCCTGACGGTTACGTTGAAATCCCAGCTGAAGACCACGTACCCGACCTTAATGAGTTCTTATCGTTCCGCCAACTCAACGTTAATGAACAAATGAACTGAATAACAGGCGCCCTCCTCCTCCAACTGGTAAGTCATGAAAAGATGTCTTACTCTTCACGGCTGTTGGTATTTCATGGCCACCAAGCTGTAAGAAGAGGTTGAAACTCTATGGCCAATTCAAGTCTTGATAGTAAAGTACACCATGAGACAAAAGCGGATTATAAGCGCAAGGTTATGAAGTAATTAGAATATGGGAATGCGAATGGGCGAAAATGAAAAAAAGAGTGTGAGGTCACTGTTGTAAACACAACCGATGAAACACGAACTGAGAAGTTAGGTCGATACGTGCAGTCAATCGGTAATGAACTTGCAAATGCTAAACTAGAGGTAGGTGAAGCCTTGTATGGGGGGCGTACAGAGCCCTTCGTATACTATTATCCACCTACAGAAGGCGTTCAATTGAAGTACCTAGATTTCACCTCACTGTATCCTTTTGTCCAGAAAACAAAACCCTTTCCAGCAGGTACACCCACGAAACTTGTAGGTAGGGATCTTCCCTCCATAGAAAAGTTCGTCGAAGAAATGAATTCCACTTATTTCGGCCTCTCGTATGTTTCGGTATTACCTCCTAAGAACCTGTACACTCTGTCCTCCCTGCCCGATATGACAATCGGTTAATATTTTCACTTTGTAGAACATGCAGCGAATCAGGATATGAAGGCAAATGCAGACATACGGACAACCAGCGTATGCTAAAAGGCGTATACTGCAGCCCTGAGCTGGAATTAGCTGTAAAGAAAGGCTATAAGATTAAAAAGATCCATGAAATATGGAAATTTACACCTTCAAATGACATATTTGGCAAATACGTTGAAACGTTCTTGAAATGGAAGACTGAGGCTTCGGGTTTACCGGATGGTATAACCGATAAAACCTGCGAAGAATTCCTTCAATACCTGCAAGATTTCAAGGACATTGAAGGCGTAACACTTGAACCAGACAATATTGAAAGCAATCCTGGAATGCGATATATAGCCAAGCTGCTCCTTAATTCATTATGGGGAAAACTAGCTCAACGTATTCCCAAGAATGAGGATATCGTATGCACGAGTTACGCCCAGGTCTGGGAATTAATGAAGAGAGCTGATCTTAAGGTTAGAAACATTACGGTAGCAGGAGATAAACATATAGTTGAAGTTACACATACCGGCTTCACTAATAAAACAGCAAAGGCTACAAATGTTGCTGTTGCCTCCTTTACCACAGCTTATGCGAGGGTCGAATTATATAAACTCCTCGATTCTCTAGGTCAGCGTGTACTTTACTGTGATACCGATAGCTGTGTTTTCACAGCCCGTAAAGGCGAATATATTCCTGATACGGGAAAATTCTTAGGAAACCTGACGGATGAGATAGGACCTGGAGAAATAGCTGATAGTTTCGTGTGCCGGGTCCTAAATCCATAACGCTATTCGAAGTAAAGATAGAATGACTCGAGCTTTTGCGGTCATTATCTTGACAGCCAAAAGGTTTAAACGGTTGGAACAAGGACACCGAGCACATAATTAATTTCCAAGGCATGGCTAAGATTAACTTTGATAAGATGATTAAGGATGTTGAGAAGACTAAGAATCGTGACTGGATGGTCTTAAACGATGATAACCACTTCTATAACATGATCAAGGATACAGACGTAACAGCATTAGCTGTTACGCAAATGATGAGTGAAGAAGATGGTGAATCTTCACTTCACAAAGATATCCATAATCTAGATGACTCCGATCAGCCATACGTAAATAATGAAAAACATTACCGAGAGGTGTGGGTTCCTGATATGAAAATGCGGGCAAATAAGATAGGAAATGTCACGCTAATAAATGGCATAAAAAGGTTTCGCCACACATCAAATAAGAGTGAATCTTGTGTTTAGGTAGTGCCCCGCACTAGTAAGCACGGGGTATGATGGTCCGTTAAATATTCACTGATAAATAAAATATAATTTCATGTAAGCTACAAAATATAATATATGTATAATTGTTAAAATAAAATATTTTATTTGTTTTTATAATATATGTATATTTTTGCTAAAATAAAAATTTATGTCGTAATTACTTACTTATCATTCATTTTTATTTTATCTGTGTTGCCCATTTTATTTATTTAATTTGGCTGCCAGTTATTTTTTTTTATTTTAAGTTGCCAATTATTATTAAACCGTAAATGACTGGTAAAGTCATGGAATGTGTAGTGTATATACGGTCATAAAATGGCATAAAACTGTAAAGGTGCCTCATAGCCAGTGTATTAAGCCCGCATGACTTCAGTGTTAATTGTATGATGAAGGTTGAAACCTTAACATACAGAGAGGTTCACGTTACCATTAGGGATGGGGAGTTCTCTGGTAATTAGTACTTAAAGGACCGGAAAACCGGGATACCCCGGTTGACATACGCTCACATTCACGTTCGGGCTATGAAGATACCTTCTATTTTCGAGCTGCGAGATTTGGATACCAAAGGTTCAATGCGGGCGGGCTCACAGCGACGGGCGGGATTGCAGCGCACCTGCGGGTGGCTGAGGATTTGAACCAGAGGTTACGCGGGCGGGAAAACGCCTGCGGTCGGGAAAACGCGGAAAATTGCGCCTGCGGGCGCACTGCGGGTGCCGAGGATCAAGGTTAAGACATCACAAAGGGCTAGCCCTAAAGAACTCAAAAATTACGGGGGTAAAAATGACCATCGCCGAAAAATTAGGTGGGGTATGACAACGGTTGCTAACGCAACCGTTTGGGCAACCCTTCTTCTTCGAATGGTTGCCAAAAATTAGGGTTGCCAGATAATTACGGTTGCCATGATAATATTAGGGTGTCCCGAAAATTTAGGGAGGCAAAAAAATTAGGGCTGCCGGATGAAAATACCGTGGGACAAAAAATTCGACCTTATTGGCAAAAAAGGTCAAACCCAAAAAAGGTCAAGGCCAAAAGGTAAAGGTCAAAAAAGGGGTCAAGGCACAAAAAAAGCCTCAGGTAGGTCCTGACACGGCCAAAAAAGGTCAGGCCAAAAAGGTCAAGGCACAAAAACGCCTCAGGTAGGTTCATGGCCGCTGTGGGTCAAAATGAGCCAACACGTCTCCAATATCCCTCTCCTACTACTGGCCTTGATACAATCAAATCTTACTATGATGTAAAGACTCACTAATAGTTAAATAGATTAAATAGGTTAAATAGTAAAATATGGTTAAATAGGCCTATTAGATAGTTAAATAATAAGTCACTATGTGGCATTGATTTTAGAGCCCGATTAATTGAGGCGTTTATAAGACAAAAGTAACAAATCTGTCAAATGATTTTTGGATCAAGCAAATATGTAACATCAACTTTCTCGTGACAAGAACTCTTTGAACTTATGAAGGTGAATACTCACAAGTGGCGCAGTAAATACGAGAGACTCAATTTTTAACTTGATAACCGACTTTGGGTCGAAAGTCAAAGTTCATAATTTTTAATGAATAACTTAAAGCACCGATTCTTTATTATTAGACCTAGATTAATCTACCCAGACAGTAAATCTTGTAATGATGAAATTTACAGAATGGAAAAAAAGAACCTGCCTCATAGCTCTGCAAATAGGTTTACTCGCACTATAGTCATAATGATGATCATAAATCGATATGATGTCATGATGATGATCTTAAAGATGCGTAACTTTAAGAACTGCGAGAACAAAATTTTTGAGGCCATTTTTCGAAATCACCGCAAAATACACAATCTAAAAGCATCACCGATTGCTCTGTGACAAAATGTTTAGGCATAATTATAGAACGTGATCAGTAGAAATTTCGAGAAACAGTAAAAAATTCTGCCGGATCGATTCGCGCTTTTTCGCGTACAGTATATTTTGGAATATATATATATATTTATATATAATATATATATATATATATTATATATATATATATTAATATATATATATATATATATATAAGTCGTTTTATGATTATAAACTAACGAAACACCCTAGAGTAGACCGCATTGATATCAGTTGTCGGGGTCTCTCGGCTCTAGGGGGACGACTGGGGGACTTCGTCCCTCTGTCCAATCGGAGCCCCCTACTGGAAATATGTTTTTAGGGGGCTCGAGCCGATGGGGTCAGAGGAGGACGAATCCCCCGTCGTTCCTAGAGGCCAACGACCCCGAAATGATATCTATGTGGGTTTATCTAGGGTGTTAGTTTTAAATCCTAAAACGATATTATATATTATATACTATATATATATATACTACCCTATAATAGTATATATATATATATATATATATTATATATAATAATATATATATATATATATATATATATATATTATATATATATTCAAAACATAACTGGTACGCGAAAAAGCGCGAGTCGATCCCGCAGAATTTTTTACTGTTTCTCGAAATTTCTACTGATCACGTTCAATTATGTGGGAGCAACCGAAAAACCCAACACCTTATGACCCTGTTTTCAAATTCAACAAAGCATTCCCTATGCAACGGATGAGAATAATAATGACAATCGAAGCTTCGAATGGTTTTTCGATTAGGAGTTTGAATTTTTTATTATTCTCAAAGCTTAATATATATAGCCATTTAGGAAACACCTGAACACTGCTTTCTCTATATACTAATATATTATATATATATATATATAATATATATATAATATATACTTATATTAAATAAAGTTATATTATAATAGTATTTATATATAGTATAATATATATATATTATATAATATATTATATATATATATATATATATATATATATATATATATATATATATATATATTAGGGATGTACGGATACCCAGAAAAGAGGCCGATACGATCGATAACGATACTCTATTTTTTTTAGGTGCCGATACCGACCGATACCGGTACTTTAATTAATATAATAAATACACGGTAATAGATAGAAAATTTGTGCACTGCTAGGCAACTCAAGATTGAATTCCCTGTACAAACAATACTTAGTCATTCAATTTGTTGTGCCCAGTAATACTTTATTTTATAAATTAAATAGTACCTTTAAGGAATAATTTGCAAATATATATTTAATAACTTTTTTTATGCTTGTTGTTAATTTAAAAAATATTCCATTTCCCTTCAAGTAAGTATTAACAAGTTTGCTACGTTTTTAATTTTAACATGAATTAAATTTACAAGAAGATTTCTTTAACTAGCACAATATAAAGATAAAAATAATGAAGAAGAGACTCAATTAATCAGCCGAAAAGTAAAATAAAAAACGCTATTACTCAAACATGACAGATAAAAATATCTTTTAAAGATGAATTCATTCAATACCTCAAATTCAAATTCACATTGTGACTGAAAAACATGTAAGCTTTCACAAGTATTGGCGAGAGACTGTTTCGCTTTTTTGGGGTGTTTTACATTCCTACCTAACTACAAACTATAAAACCGCTCTCTCTCGACTGATGGAGGAGGTGCTGATAATTATTTTGCCTGCAAGCACTGATAATAATGAAAACCTTGGGCCCCATTTTCATGCCACCACATGAAGGATTCTCTTCTGTAGGCAGCAACTCTCATGTTTTTCGTAGAGCCTCATCTCTTTCACAAGACTGCAGATTTGAATTATCTTTGCTCCTGGATGACTGTCATTTCAGTTTTCAATGAGGTTTCCTGGTGTGGATCCTTTGAAGGTGTTGCAATTCGGCTATGACTTATCAAAGTCTTAAAACATAACCAAATCTCATCTTCAGTAGGTTTATTTGTGAAAAGCCACCATCGCACTATCAGTGCTTTTGCCAGGGGTTGCAGATAAGGCGGCTTCCACTTCTCTGTCTTTTTTTTTTTTTTTTTTTTTTTTTTTTTTTTTTTTTTTTTTTTTTTTTTTTTTTTTTTTTTTTTTTTTTTTTTTTTTTTTTTTTTTATATTTTAATGCATTCTAGAAGTGTTCACCGTCCGAGGTGCCATTCTTGTGGGGTTTCAGCTAGCTCAAGGAATTCCTTATTAGAACCTGTTTTTATTTATTTTTATACAGTTGTCCCCACCGCTGCACGGGCAGAACCCTTACAAGGAGTGGGTGTTGACGCCTCAAAAATCCATATAGCAAATTCGCCAGATTAGCACAGACGCAGGCTTTTAAGTGAGGGAAATTAAATTGAGTAGGAAACACAGATGATGGAAAAGAATTCCACAGAACAGAGGTGGCAGGAAAGAAAGAAGCACGGCAGCGAACCAGTCTGGAGTTACTAACATCAACACAAAACTCATGTGCCGACACAGCACCCCTTGTGCTACGAAGGCGTCGTAAAGGTGGTGGTACGCGTGTGGATTGTTTCTTCGAGCACTTGTCTTCTTTAGTTCCTATAGAAAAGGGATACAAGCACCAACATCGAGTCGCAAAGATGAATAAGGGTCAAGTGAACTAGAAAGTACAGGGTCAGTTTATAAGTTTTTGGCCTTTGACTCGAACCCTATCCAAAGCCGGATGAACCAGAGCCCCCGGCACCACACAGATATTGAGAGCAGCTAACTCCATACAAGGGCGGATGAGACCTTGTATAGGTGGAGTAATGAGAAGAGGAAAAACAGTCTCGCACTCTAAACAGAACGTCCCCGTTTCTTTGAGGCCGCAATAGCAACCACTGTGATTTGAGGTTTTCAAAACATTTTTTAGTTTTTAATGTTAAGGCCAAGGATGTTTTATATTGTCACAGGAGAGAGAGAGAACCGTCGAAAGAGATAGAAAAATTAAGTGTTTTGGAGAGAGAGATTTGTAGAAGTTGGGTTGTTTAAAGAATTAAGATTTCACAGCTTGAGACACCACCTGAAACTACATCCAGATCAGCGAAGAATAGCAATCGGAAAGATAGACGAGAGCGCAATCTTAGAAGTAAAAAGACGGGAGGCAGAATTGATATGAGTTGAGAATGAAGGGTCGAGTCATCGACCTATGAGTGGATAGAGTTAGATGTGCTAAGGTGAGAAGATCATTGATGAAAAGCCAGGAATAAAGTAGGAGATAAAACAGAACCTGAGGAACACCACCATTATTGACAGAAAAAGAAGAGTCGCCCCATCAACAACAGCCGAAATTGAGCGATTTGAGAAAGCAAGAAACATAAGTAAGCAAGAAGAAGAAGGAAACCAAAGGAGGGGGAGCTTGGAGAGCAGTAACGCGTGCCATACCCGGTCAAATGCTTTGGATATGTCAAGCCCCACCACACAAGTCTTTCCGTAGTTCTAAGGGCGGAAAACCCAAAAATCTGTTAAATAGGAAAGTATATCGCCAGTAGATTTCGAGCACCGAAAGCCGTTGGTAAGCAGAAAGAAGGGAAAGAGATTCCAGATGATCTAAGAGTGAGAGTGAGGAAGGGTTTTCAAATCTTAGAAAGATACAAGTGGAGAGCTATAGGGCGTAGTTAGAAGGATCAGAGGCAGCATCATTTTTTCGGATAGGTGGAAAAACAAAAAAAAACCAAATGGCGCGCTTCCACCACTGAGGGAAAGTGTTATAATTGAGGCATAGAGAATATAGTGAATGAGGGGTTGGGTTTAGGCACAGAAGACACCTTCTCAGACTCGGAGAGGAATGCATCCGGGGCACCGCCTTCCAACGTTCATAGATTTCAGGAGCCATGCCCCGATCAAATGAAATGACAGGTAAAGGCAAGGACACCTGAGAGAAGAAGGAGGAGGAAGAGAAATGACAAGAATCGTCCAGGGTGAATTAGAGGAAACTAGGAGGCCGAAGAGAAGAGATGGCCTTTTCAGTTGGAGTATTAACAAAAGAATCATCAGAGCGAATAAGAGGGAAGGAAAGGATGATTTTACAGCAGTTTGTTTGGGATGTTTTTGGCAAGGGCAGAGAGATTTGTCAGTAGGAGACACCAAGGAGGTCAGCGCATTTTCGTTTAATAAAAGTCCGCTGCCCGTTCTGAAAGAGTATCCCTGCAACGATTTCTAGCTAATGAAAATTAGCGAGATGATAGGAGAAAGAGAATTTTTTCACACCCGATAAGCATTGTCTCTAGCATGAATGGCCAGGGAACAAGCACGATCGAACCATGGATTTTGAGCGAGAAAAAGATTTAGTCCAAGAAGGAATGAACCTGCTCATACCATTAACAATTAAGTTCCCACTTTAATCGGCAGAATTGAAGCGTCTTAGAGTCCAACATCATTTCAATTATATGTCAGCGTAGAAGCAACGCACCCCCCAATCGGCCCGATAAGTGCTCAGAAAAACCTGCATAGGGAGGATGGAGATGTTGGGAGAGAAGTATGTAATATAAGTTGATATAAGGTGTTAGTCAGATTTAACCGATGGAGCGAAGGTGGTGTTAATTTATAGAGAAGGACTAGTGGTGTAACATAGGTCAAGTGTGTTCAAGAATCGGTTGAGACGATCCGGAATGTTGTAGGTTATTTAATAGTTGCTCCAGCATGTTGAGAAATACTGAAGATTCGGCTTCCTCCCACCGAATCAGCTACGAGAGGAACCCAACAATTCCGTTTTGTGTACATTGAAATCCCTAAATAGAGGACCTCAGTTATTTGGATGAGAAAGATTAAAGTCTCGTGAAAGAAGTAGTAAGGTATCAAAAAGGCATGAAATCTTTCTGTTGGAGAACAGTAGCAGAAAGCATAAGAATATTGTAGTAGAAGGAAGAAAGATTTAAGCACAGAACATCGAAGTTAGGAGATTCGAGATTCTCGAGACGTGTATAGGCCAGTTTTATATTTAACATAGGCCACATACTCCACCCTTCAAAAGGAAATTATAAAATAAGTTATAGTTGGATATATTAAACGAGTGTGATAAGTGAATTCTTAGCCTCTGGGTTCAGACAAGAGCATAAAATTAGGTTTAGGGTTAGAGAGGTAGTATTCCATGGATGAAGAGTTAGAGTGCAGCCATTGAT
The DNA here is from genome assembly GCA_015478945.1 of Trachelipus rathkii. Taxonomy (NCBI): domain Eukaryota; kingdom Metazoa; phylum Arthropoda; class Malacostraca; order Isopoda; family Trachelipodidae; genus Trachelipus; species Trachelipus rathkii. The sequence goes on from JABUQX010040446.1 coordinate 10,726, forward strand.
GTTGGTAAAGCAAAAGAAAGCCACGCCTGTGCAAATCTTCATACACGCACACGCAATCACAAAAAAAAAAAAAAAAAAAAAAAAAAAAAAAAAAAAAAAAAAAAAAGACGAAACTAATAGAAAAAAACAAAAGAGAAATGAGGAAAATTTTATTCGTACGCTAAAACTAAATTTAAAAACGATAAACCTATTACAGCAAATATCCTAAATATGAAATAATCCAGAAGTTTAAAACACTCACGCCTCACACGCTCTCACGAACATTGCGTACAAAAAAAAAATACTATTGATCAAATAAAAACGTAGATAAATCTGTATATATTATAATAATGGCTGTCCAAACAGGTAAATTTTACGCTAAAGACAAGTTTGGAGAACGCTAAAAATCTAAGTTAAAAAGGAATCGAGGACAAAAAACATAACCTGGTACTAGCTATCTATATCGAATAGATTTATTATTGAATCTAAAAAGTTTCTCATAATTTTTCACCCAAAAAATAGAAGTATCGGCTAAGTATCGGTCATTGATACCGATACCGATAACGATACCATAAAAATGGCCGATACTACCGATATCGATACCGATACCGATACATCAGTACATCCCTAATATTATATATATATATATATATAATATATATATATATAATATATATATATATATCTTTAATATTATATATATATTTATATATATATAATATATATATATATAATATTATATATATCTTTTATTATAGGTAAAAGTTTACTTAACGCCCACACGGAACGGGTGCTCGGATCAAAAAAAAATTTTCAAACAGGTAGCCTCTCTGATACATAAATAGACGTTTTAGGAAAAGAAATGAAAAAAAAAATGAAAAAAAAAATAAAATAAATCATATCTCAAAAATACAATAGCTACAGCGAAAAGGAATACATTTTTGGATCCTTGGTAAATTTTCATATGGACAAATGTATTAAAATAATACCCCAAGGGTAACCGTACCGATGGCAGGAGTCGGGGCTCTCGCCTCCGGGGAACTACGGGGTAGGACTATTCCCCCCCCGGGGAGGGTCTCCCGGAACCCCCGCTCTTTGGTTTGGGGTGTCGCGGGGGTTCCTTCCGCCCTCCCCTACGGGGTATGGAACACGTCCCCCCCTGTGTTCCGGCTCGAGCCCCTACTTGCGTGTAATACTTTACAAATAAATATATATAATTTCGCCCCTGTAGATACAGGTAAAAAAAAAAAAAAAAAAAAAAAAAAAAAAACAAAAAAATTTCATTTAGACTAAACTCATTTATGTATATAGGATGCTACATGTGAAGAATTTTTTTTTGATCTGAGCTCGTTCCGTGTGGGCGTTAAGTTACTTTTGATATATATATAGTATATATATAATATATATATGTATTATAATATATATATATAGTATAATATATATATATATCTATATATATTAATATAATTATATATATATATATATATATATATATATATATATATATATGTATATATTATATATAGTTCAAGTTTCAGGATTTAGTTTGAACTTAGCAAAGGAATAAGAAAGCAGTCTAAAATATAAGTACAAGTGTTGCGTGAAATTTATCAGCAGGAAAAAATAAATTTTCTGAAGTTTCCTACTTGGTCATTACTTTGTCTACTTGAAAAAGACCACATCAAGGTTTTTAAGGGCAAATTATTAGAGGAAATAGTATTTCATTGAAATTAGATACTTGTGTCAGGAAGAAAAATCAACATCAGGGCAGATTAATAGAAAACTAGGACCTCTGTCATAGACAAGTCAGAAGGAGATTATATAAGGACCCTCCTGATTTTACTATAGATTTCACCAAGAATCCTATTACGTAAGGAAGAGACTTACCAGGGAACTTATATATCGTAAGCAATATCGACCTTTGAAAGAAGAGGAGTTTCTTCAACAATAGTATTTATAAATTTCGTAAACAAAAAACATTACTTTCTTAAGAGTATGACAACTGAATTTCACACATAATTTTTAAAGGGATTTTAAGGTCTGATTGTTTGAGCGGGGTTTGGAGCTTTAGCTATTATGATCTACCTCAGGTTGTGGGATCCGGTAAGCGTGCACAGCAATCAGAAGTGAGAATAGAAGAGTAGAGTGGTGAATAAGGGTCAGGATTAAGAGAAGAGTAAGGGGAGAGTAAAAAGAGATAGGATGGGGCAAAAGAGAGGAGATTAAAGTGGGTTGTATCAATGTGGGGAGGGATAAGTAAAGGGATCTGAAAAGGGAAGAGGTGGGGTTAATGTTCTCGAAGAAAAAAAGGTTGGATGTGCTAGGATTGACAGAAACAAAGCTGAAAAATAAAAAATGGTCTTTAGAAGAATTTAAGAGGTATGATTTCAAGGGGTGAACGAGAGAGTGAGGGCGAGGGAAGGGTAGGAATAGTTATGAGGAAAGAGGTGTGGGATAAAGTAAAAGTGTAAATAGGTGAGGTCGAGAATAATGTGGGTTAAAGTGTAAATTTTGAGAAATGTGGGGTTTTATATGCGCGTATGCACAAAGTAAATGGAACGAGGGAGGAGGAGAGAGAAAGAGGGAGTTGAATGAATGTTGGGAAAGTTTCAGGGTTAATAAATTTGTTTATTAGGAGATTTGAATGCAGGAGTGGGAAAAGAGATGGGGAAAGTCTCGGTCCGTTTGGGGTGATTTAGGAAAAGGAATGGAAAGAATCTATTTAAGAGTTATGTGTTGATAGAATTGATAGTTAAAATACGCAGTTCAAAAGAAAAGTAGAAATCATAAAAGTATACATGGAAGAATTAAGATAACAGGGGGAGGCGTTACTGGATTATGTGTGCTCATCGTCGGACAAAGGCAGATTACAGATGTAAGAGGGCAGGTAGGGTTATCAGTCACTGAGTGGATTCTCGGTCGAGGTAGGAATGGCACAGTCGCCGAAAGTCAATAAAATTAGGCGTCGATAAGAACATTGATAAACAAAGTTCGAGAATTATAGGTCGGTGGACGAGAACAAGGATCGAAATCAGGAAAAATCGGCGTCAAATATCGCTCAGCGAATCTCTAGAGATCCACGTCGGAAATCATCCGTCGTCGACAAAATCGCGTCATCCGCAGTCATAAAGCAGATAAAAATCCAGAACCGAAAAAACAAAGGTCGAAATCAGCTCCGGAAACAATCGGCGCATCGTCGCATCGCGTCGCTTCGAAATATCGGCATCATCGTGAAAGGGATTAAAGGTCGAAAGTCGAGAATCGTCGGAAAAGCGTCGAGTAAAGCGTCGAAAAGGTGTCGTCGTCGTCGTAAATAAAATTTCAAAGAGTAGAATAAAGTAAGACAAAGGAAAGTCTCATCGAAATCCGGAAACGTCTCCGGCGTCAAAGTCGTCGTGTAAATATCATCTTCGTCGAAACAAAGTAAAATCTTCTCGAATTATAATGGCAGATCCTCGGGTCCGGAAAAGTCGTCTTCGTTCCTGTATAAAGGAAAAGAGGGATAGGATGGAGTGTGAAGTGAGTAGAGGTATTTGTCTTTGAAGTGTAAGTAAAGGAGAAAGTGTATGGGAGAAATAAGTGAGAGGGTGAAGATTGTGGAAGAAGTGGGGGGAAAAGAATTTCAGGAGGTTTAGAGGGTGGGAAGGGGGTGTGGATCAAGAGTGTTAATGAAGATGTATAGAAAGGAAGGGGAAGGTGTATGGGTGTTTGGGTCGGTGAAAGTGGAGTCTGGAAGATGCGTCGATTAAAAGGTGCCGAGACCTTCTCAAGATAATAAAAGTATGGAAGAGAGAGTAAAGATGTTTAGGTGGAGAAGGTTAGAACAAGGATGTGTAACACAGGTATTATAGAGTGTTTACAGAAGGGAATAAAGGGAAGGGAAGGGAAGTGCAATTGATGGATAAAGGTGATAGATAGAATGGCCACGGGATGGTGGCAAGAATTAAGTTATAGTATTAGTGAAAGTTGAAAGTGAACAAAGTCTCCGTCATCAAATACATCCGTAAATGTTAAAGGTCCGGAATCCGTCTATAAGGAAGAAGTAAAAAGGTTTTCAGATATTTAAAGGGATGGATTTGGGTAGGAAGGAGGGATGAAGGAAGAGATAGATCATAGAGTAGGAGAAGGAATAAGAGCATTGGTGACAAGGGGGTATGAAAGAGGATTTATCACATAAACTCAAGATAGTATGTTTGAAAAATTTGTGTTCCAGCGGTACTATATGGGTGTGAAACGTGGGGGGTTGAATGGTCCAGGAAGAAGTTGGGAGTGTTTGAGATGAAAGGGTTGAGAGCGGTTTGTGGGGTTGGTAAAAGAGAGGATTAGGAATAGGGTAATAAGAGATGTGATTGGAAGAATGGTTTGGTGAGAAAAGCGGAGAAGGGAGGAATGTTAAGATGTTTTGGACATCTGGAGAGAATGGAGGAGCAGAGGGGTGGTTAGGAGAGTTTGGGGAGGCGGAGGGATAGGAAGGAGAGGAAGGGGAGACCAAGAAGAAGATGAATGGATGGAATAAAGAAATGTTGGAGGAGAGAGGGATGATGAGGGTGAAAGAAGGTAGGGTGTTGGCGAGATAGAATGGAATGGAGGAGGTGGGTGAGAGCGAGATGAAGGAAATATGTATTAGGGAAGGCATTACACGTATGCAAGGAATAAGTACTTGTATAATAATAATATATATATAGCATGAACACTT
>JABUQX010040447.1:5000-15000 GCA_015478945.1 Trachelipus rathkii
ACTTTGTTCAAAACTTATTTTAATTTAATAAGGCTTTCTTTAACTAAAATTTTACGAGGGATTTCCAAATATGTTTTTTTTTTTTTACAACATGTACTTTTTACGCTATCATGCGAGTGCTTTGGTTAGTTTCACATATTATATACTATGTATATATAATATAAATATATATATATTATATATATATATATTATATATATAATATATAATATTATATATATATATATATATTATATATATATTATAATATATATATATATATATATATATATGTTAATTTATAATTTATATATATATATATATATATAATATATTATATATATATATATATATATATATATATATATATATATATATATTATAATAATAATATATAATATTATATATATATATATATATTCTGACCCTCGATGGATCGGACGTGTTGAGAAACGCTGGAAAAGAAGAAAATGAGAAGAACCAGAAAGAAGATTTGGGGATCCTATTCTGAAAGCTCCAAATAGTTTTTTAGTCTGATAATTAATAGAAAAAGCAGATGAATGCAGGAAGAGTAAAAATTTAATCAAACCTCTCAACAAATACACCTTCTACTGTGGTAAATACTATTAAATTAGTTGAATCATTTCGAAATGTAAAATAAAAGATCATAATTATTAAACAAGATTAATATTTTATATAACATTTCAAAGAAGAGGAAGCTCAACAAAATTTTTTATTCTATATTTGTCTTCCCGTTAATATTTAATAGATGATTGGGTTTTAACAAAAATAATTTGAGAAGCTTGAAAATTTTTTAGTCGGTTCTTTTTGATAATAAGGAAAAAATAAATATGGTTTGGATATATGTATTTGGATATAGGATGTAATTATTGAGAAAGTCAGTGGAAATGAGTTTGTGTTCAAATAGAAGATTGGATACATAGTATCAATGTTCGTCGCGGTCAGGACAAATGAAGATTTTCTTCGCATAGTTATAGGGCGACAGGGCAAGCAACCCGGTCCTTTCCTTTTTGCTTGAATTATTCTTGGACCAGCGTTGGAATCTTATGCACCTAGAAGCACGATCCTCTGGAAAGCTCTGGGAGAACGAGGTTCGAGGCCCAATGGAAGAAGATGCTATTCCACTGAAAGGGTGAAACCCTACCTGAGTGTATATACTGCAAGGAAACTAGCAATCAGATAACCATAAGCTTCCGAGAATAGTTTCTGGAATGCTCTAGGATCAAGAATTTCGTAGCCAGATGGAAGAAAATGCTGGTCCAACTGACAAGGGGAAAGCCTTACCTGGGAGATGGTAATAATGTGATGATAAATTGCAATTTAAAGTTTACTGTAAAGCAAATGAAACGAGAAAAAAATAATCCAAATTTTCCGGTATAGTGCACTAGAAAATGAGCATAGTGGATGCTTGAGCATTGAAACATTAAAGATAATCCGAAACCAAATAGTGTAGTAGAAATAAGTGAAAAAACACCTTGAGGTGGAACTAATAGCAACAAAAGGGATTCTTGTTGTAAATGTTATGTAACACGCTTCTAATCAACATAATAAAAATATACATCCATACTGCCGCACAAAATGCGTTTTATTGGCCACCATCTTGGAAAAACATGAAAAAATTTTAAAAATCATAGAAAAGCAAATTTGGTATCAAATTACATGAATTTTCATGCTGAAAAAGAATATGATATTGGTTTTAGAAAATAACAAAATGGTGGTCGAGAAACTGAAAGCTTTATTGCTGTTGAAATACATTTTATTAATCTAAGCGAGTTTTTATAATATGATATCATATTTATTTAACGAAAGTCAAATCTCATCTTCATTTTCATCTAAATCAAAACTGTCTCTTGTGTTTGTAAGATCCTTTCCACGACAGTTTTTACAAACTACTGAACATGGAAGTTCATATTGGCGAATAGTCCACTTTTATGTGCTACAGTGTTCTTTAACTGTTGTTTGGCAGCACCTTTAACTCATATTAAGAGTTTGTTGATGCTTGGTGCTGTCAAGTCTGTTAATATCGGCTGAAATTCTCCATCAACCAACTGCCAACCCCATAGTGTAGGATCAGGGGTTGGCAAATATAAATTTTTATAAATAAAACACTACAAATGCACTAGAAGTAGATGGTACTTCGCTGCATTTTGTGTTGGATACAAACGAGCTATATCAAATTCTTTTTTAGTTGAAGCTATTCCTAATGTAGTATAGTTCATAATGAAGTTCAATTTCGGTTTGCTTGTTGTCGATGTTACTCATATAGTGCACAATAAGTAAGAGGAAATTTCGACCAAATCTTCCTTACCAAAATCTTCTGATGATCCAAAATGGGAAGCCTATTCGCATAAGATTTTGGATTTTATGATAAAGTTGAAAGCTGAAGATTTGCTTTCTCTAAATAACGGACTGGTGGTGTTACACCCTGTTAATGCGTGAGCAAAAAGTAAAGTTTTGTAAGCCTCCTCTCCAATAGATCTTTGCATGGCTTGAATGTCATGAACTTTATCAGGTTTTGTGGCAGACTGCGTTAAAATGTTCTTAGAAGAATGACATAGTAGTAGGATTAAAATATCAGTATCATCAGCTACTACCAGTGACATGTTTTTTCCGGGGCTAATTAAGCTTTTTTGACGATTAGTGTGTCTGCGTCACCTTCTGCATGAATGACGGAATGACCTCTTCCTTGAAAATAATTCCCAGTTATTGATAAATCGTCGTTGTGTTTGTTGTAGAGTTTAGAGAAAAAATTTAGTTTTTCTTGATTATCATAGGCGAATTTTCATCAGACTACTACAACAGACTACAGCTTTAAGCGCAGTCTGTCTCCAAATTTTTATATTTGGTTTTCATACCTATAAAAACTATTGTCCTTTTCCATAGCCTTCTGTTGACATATAAATTCGTGTTGCCTTATGACTCGCCAAAATGTTGCAGGCAGCGGACATTGTAACTGGTAAAATTGAATGCCACAACTATCAAGAGACGTAGGAAAGTACTTTCTGACACATGAAGTTGTATTTTCGTTAAATTTATGCTATTCTACTGCCCTTGCAAATTAATGATTTATCCAAGTTTTTCTCATTCTGGTACTATGGTAAATAATGAAGTTGTAGACGTGGATAATACGTAATTGAAAAACTCCCCTGCATCTTGATAGCATTTTTATCCAGGAGATAGCAGCAAGCATCCCTTGTGATAAAAGACGCGAATCTACATATGAGTCTCACCAGCAATAACAAATTCTTTTTTACAACGCTTTCACGCTCTCCCCAGCAATTCCGATCTGATTTCAATAAAGTTTCATCTTTGAAAGTTTTCCAGTAAGTTTGATCTTGAATGTTTCTTCCAATGATTTCGGCATTTTCTGCAGTAACTTTATTTTCACTCTCCGTATTCCGTTGAAAAGATTCCACAAAGTCGACCTTGTAGAAACAGTAAATGGATTATAGTCTATAAAAAATTGCATTACCTTTTTCATATCTTTTCTTTTCTAAATCTCTGGCTGTCCTTGCATCAGTTAAATCAGTATGTTGTTCACTACCAATACGTGAAACACTGGTAAGCAAACTCATTGCACGTTACTTCACTGCATCTAGAATGGATCAAAATCCAAGTTGCACGTTGACTTTCAGTCATTCCTTCTCCATGAGTTATACCAGAACGACTTTTAGTGCATTTTATGAGCGTTTGCTCAATGTACATATCGCACATTATAACTCACATCCCATGAAAGGTGTTATGGCCATCTATTGTTGCAATATTATGATCGACATTGTCGATGACCCATTGAGACGAAAGTTTATGAAGATCAGGATTTTAAATAACTCTCACTCAAATCTGAATCTGCAGTTACTTCAACTGGTAGGCTGCACTTCAAAACATCTGCTACAATTAAAGCAGTGAGAGCTGAAGAAATTAGAAAGTGCCCTCGAAGAGTAGGTGAATTTGCTTTACCTTTTAAACATATGGGGTACTAAATTTTCAGCATACACTATCAGCAAAGCTTCTTCTATGTCCGATCCAGCCATCAGTCCTCCAATAGCCCCAATAAAGGACATTAGTGTATGAAACCCACCAAGCCGGATTACCACATTATCGAATTCTCCTTTGTGATCAGCACATATAACTTCCATTGCCTTTATCCACAAGCACTGATCAAAGGTTACAATTGGAGTTTTCACATTCAATCTTTTTGCTTCATTACTTATTAACATAATTGTCGTATATACACAGCTGTAAGAACTTGGATTCAAATCAATCATTGGTAGAAACGAAGTTACTGTTACATCACTGTGTTCATCTTCTACAGCAGTTTGCATGTATCCTAACCATCCATGGTTGAGGTATTTTAAATAACTTGCTTGTACTCCAAAGAACATAGGGGAGATTACCTTTAATTTATTCATAGAATAAACTTTGAAATTTCAGTTTATTCTTGAGCTAGGGGATTGAATGTAGTGGAGGGGTATTTTTGCCTTCCTTATAATGTCATGCGCTAGAGGGCGGGAATTTGAGTCGTGTTTATTTTGGTCTGTGAGAATAAAGGTGTTTCTTTGTTAAAAGATGCTCTTGATGCGCACATTATAAACTCCATCCCATGAAAAGGTGTTATTGGCCAACTATTGCTGGTAATATGATGGTCGACATTGTCGCGCTCATTGAGAGAAGCTGGCCTGAAGCACAACGCCTTAGGTTACTTTCACCATTACAGAAGACGTATATATTTCTGGCACTTCATCATAAGACACACTGAACCCAAGACTGCAAAGTTCATCAATTAGGAAACGAGCCAAACATACTCTGTGAAGGTCTGTCCGTGCATACCTACGCAAGAGAATGGCACTCAGTCAGAGAAGGGGACCTACAAGCTTGCATTTCAGCCTGCCCTAAAAGTCGAAACTGTTTTCAGATCAATATGCTGTTTGCAACGATTAGGATTCAAAATGTTAGTAAAACTATGTCTTGTTTTCTTCAACGAATGCAATATCTGATGCACTAAGATAAAAGTCCTTATTTCATGTACAACAAATTTCATTTAAGCTTCTAATCAGTTTTGCTGCAGACTCAATTAATCTAAATTTTTCTTCATCAGGGTCATCAAGTCTTTTTTGTTTGTGGATATGTCAAAGATTATGTTTGATGATAAGTTTTTCACATGGTTATTATGTTACAGTCTCACGATCTGTGTCCTGAATATTTATGAATGCTTGCACCAAATCATCTTGCAAATTTTCTCAAATGTCTAGAAATGTAAGGCTCATTTCCCTCTGGAAAAAAACATACGCATTTTTTCCTTCTAAGTCACTGAACAGATCAATTGACTCTTGACAGTTTTCTTGTAACTCACTCGCATGTCTTTATCAAAGCATCGAACTATCAGTGTCGCCCGACGGCTTAACTGGACGTGGGCAATCTTCACGTGCTTCAAGAGAGTAATCGTCACAGAATGGCTTGCCGCTCCTAAAAATTGACACTGCAGCACTTGGTGATATCGATCTTCTGCAGAAGGTAAATCTATGACTGAAAGCATCCTCGCGTGTACATTTGCTGCCCATAAATCACTTCTAGTCTGCATAATTTCCAAATTGTCTGGAGAAACTGAAAAGTACGCACAGGAATGACTGCCATTTTTGTTATGCTTTTCATAACCCGAAATAATCTGCCGACAAAACAAACAATTCTCTTTGAAATTGAATGATCCAACACTTCCTCGTAGCGTTCTCGGAGCTGGGTCGAGAAATATCATTCTTGCGATGTTTTCAGTTTTATATCAACTTTTCATTTTTATAGATTGAGCGTATAACGTCGGCATTCTGTATGTACTTTAAACAGCACCAGTAGGCGATGGGATTGAAATTCATGAATTTTTTCATTCTCTTTGTTTGCTCTGGTTGATATTTCCCCCGTCAAGCCTTTGCTCTTAATGCGACATAGGGAGTAATCGTCCACAAAGCAACGTTGGATACAAGCAAAAAGCAAGTTTTCTTCTTCAATTTTTTCTTAATGATTAATTTCTTTAACTCAAGCGAAAGATTACCAACCTGAAACAGATAATAAAGAAAATCAAATTTAGTCTCGCAGTAAAGGTGTTACGTAATGTAGCATAATTTGAGCATTTAAGGGCATGATCCAATATTTTAGGATGTTGGGACCCCATTTAGCCCCCACCTGAAAATGAACATAAAATTCGGAATCATCAGCCGATTTTGACCCTATAACAACCAAATTGTAGCTTTTTTTGGCCTCTAAAACGTTGTTTTCGGTGTTTTTCTGTGTATTATTCATTTTTTCAAATTTTCACATTTTTCAAAACCATGTTTTTGAACATTTTTCGTATCACTTCCAGAATTTTTTTGAAATGACTTCAAACTTGAAATATGCATAGAATGGTCCATTCAAAATGCACTGATTATTTTTTCGATTTTTTGCGTTTTGTGCTCAGCGTTTCCAATTTTCCAAACCCACTATTTTTTTTGATTTTGAAAAATGAAAAATTGCGATAATTTTTTTATTCTGTTTGGGCGAAGTGGAATGAAATTTTCAGGGCGTATGTAGTCGGGGGGGGGGACATATTTTACTTAGATAATTTCTTTGTTATATGCATTAGTTTGGATTTTTTCATGGAACAAATTTTCAAAAAAAAAATTTTGGGAAAGTTTAAAAAATATTTGCTTAGCAGTATCCAAAATCAATTATCTAAATAGGAAAGGTGTATCTTCTCCAGCTTTACAAGCCCTGAAAATTTGATGTTCAAGGGAAAATTATGAAAAAAAATCTTAATATTTCACTTTTTGGAACGAATAAGTTTTTGAAAAAATGAAATATTGAGCTATTCTTTTTTCTACTTATCCGATCCACATCAAAATTTTCAGGCTTGTATAGCCGGGCAAGATAGACCTTTTTTACTTCGATATTTTTTATATACTAAAAGAAAATTTTTTCAAAAATTTCCCAAATTTTTTTTTTTTTCCTTTTGTTCATATTCATAAATCCAACCCTAATTCATTTACAAAGAATTATCTAAGTTAAAATATGTGCCTCTCCCAGATACATATGCCCGAAATTTCATCCCACTCGCCCAAACAGATAAAAAATTATTCAAATTTTCATTTCAAAATCCAAAAAAAGTGGTTATTGGAAATTGGACAACGCTCGAGCACAAAACTCAAAAAAAATCGAAAAAAATAATTGTGACTATTGTAGTTAATGGACCTTGCTATGCATATTTCAAGTTTTGAAGCATTTCGAAAAAAATTCTGAAGTTGATACGAAAAATGTCAAAAACAGGGTTTTGAAAAATTGAAAATTTGAAAAAATACTACAGACACAGGAAAAACACCCGAAAACACATTTTAGAAGGCAAAAAAAGCTACAATTGGTTTTATGAGGTCAAAAATCGGCTGGAATAATTCCGAATTTGATTGTCCATTTTCAGGTGGGGGCTAAATGGGGTCCCAAAATCTAAAATATTGGATCATGCCCTTAAGGTGTAAATGCAGGGTTGGTATAATTTTTTTATCATTTCCCCCCTATTTCTTCTTGATAAACATTTTACTTTTAAAACCAATATTTTATTCTTTTTCAGCATGAAATTTCCTGTAATTGATACACATTTGATTTTTTATGATTTTATTTACATTTTTCATGTTTTTTTCTAGATGACGACCAAAAAAGCGCATTTTGCCTAATATTACGAATGTATATTTTTAGTATGATGATTAGTATGTATTATATACCATTCGGAACAGGAATCAAATTTTTTTTTTTTGCAATTTATCCACTTCTAACACTATTTCTACTGTACTAAAAGCAAACTCGATCGTAAGAGAGAATGCGAACGAGTGTGGTCAACGTAACAAATGGCTAAGAGTTCAAAACACGCACCAAAATGATAACAGTTTGCTTGGACTTAGATTGTTTTCTTAGTTCGCTTAAAAGCGAGGACACATCAATTAGAACGCTAATGGGATCACCATAATGTATGGTTAAGAGTAAAATAAAACACACTAGAGAGTTAAGAGGATAGCGCGATCTAAATTTCTGCTCGGTAGTAATGTGCGATCAAACTAGAAAACTAGAAAACATGCAAATTGAATTATTTGTTCTCTTTTATTTTATCAAGACAGAAAATCAAATAATCAGCAAACTCACGAAACCGTTCGCGTTTTTCAGTTCTGCAATATATATATATATATATATATATATATATATATATATATATATATATATATATATATATATATATATATATATATATATATATTATATATATAAATATATATATTTATATTATTATTATATATATATATATATATTATAATATATATATATATAATATATATATATATATTATAATATATATATTATATATATATATATAATTTTATATTATATATATTATATATAATATATATAATATATTATATATATATAATATTATATCTATATATATATATATAATTAATATATATAATTATAACATATATATATTTAAAATTATATTCCATATCTATATTATATATCTATAATTGTCTATCTGCAATATATATAAAGTATATATAATATTGTACTGAATAAATCAAATTTTAAATAACTATTTTTAGGGCATAAGTTAAAGAATAACATAGCGCAGGTCATTGGGTCTTAGAAATCTGACATTAATAATAATAATAATTGAATATTAATAATAATATTAATAGTTTCATATTTATTTATTGCTAGCTCTTATCATCTTTGAAACGCAGTCTTAAGTGTTTATATTTTAACTTCAAAATGTAATATAATTCTAGTTAAATGTCATCATAACTCATATATATATATATATATCTATATATATTATATATATAATGAAAAGTATCCATAATATATACACATATTATATATATGTATATTTTACAGATTTTTTTTTGCAGTGAGGCTCATAATAATTGTGAAAAGCATGATCTTTATTATTAAACATTTTAATGTGTTATTAAGGTACATTTTAAAGATGTGTGTGTTTGTGTAGTTGTGTGTGTAAGTGAATCTATTGCTCACGCTTGATGCTAGCTAACGTGATTGACAAACATTGTGAAATATATCCAGTGATTGTCAGTTATTATATCAATCTCAGTTAGTATGAGTATCAGTCTCATTTACATTCGTATTTCGTAACCTTTTTTGGATCCGACGTCTTTGTAAAGGTTACTTTACACGCAAGGGTTATCTATCTAAAGTAGTTCGGAAATTATTATTAACCTTTTCTTTGTGATAATTAACTATTTTCTATTGTGTAAATACAATTAACAGTAAAGTTTGTGCAAATACTTATTATTTAACTCTATTTTTTTAATATTTAGTCAGTGCACACAATTTAAGGGGCAATTTAGCTAAGCTTAAAAGGTTCCAATTTATGGTAATTTAATTCGTAACTTTACAGGTATTGTGTTGCTTATTATCATTTTGGAACAGACATTTAACCAGGAATATTCTGTATTCTTTAGTCAAAATCATTTCTGTTAGGGTTCAATCATTTGGATCTACTTCGTAAGTTTTCAGATATTTTCTTAAACATCATAATTTTGGAACGGACACTCAACCAGGAATATTCTGTGTTCTTTAGTAAACATCATTTCCTTTAGGGTTCATTTCATGGGGATTTACTTCCTAAGTTTCCAGGTATAGGTTTACTTATCATTATTTGGGAACATACACAGCCAAAAATATTCTGTATTCTTTTGTCAACATTATTTCTATCAGCGAACGTAATGATTAAACGACGTGACCAGCTGCTTCTCAGACCACGCCCAACTGTACGGATGGTGATTAAAGATGCCTAAAGAGTATCGATATATATCGAAATTAATATATCGATATGCACACAATTTCCATATCCAGTCAATCGCAATCTCTCCCACATTTTTTATCATTTCAACAGTAATTCTATCTATACTGAGGATTTATCATTCTTCAACTTTCTCACTCTACCTAATAATTACGTCATCCATGAAATATATAT
>JABUQX010040448.1:0-44265 GCA_015478945.1 Trachelipus rathkii
TTTTATGTTATGATGATGTGAGGTTGAAGATAATACTAAAGGTTTGACGTTATTTGGAGTAACCGGTTGAGTAAGAGAGGATTGTAGTGATATCATAATTTTAACATTGAAGCATAGATGATAGATGAATTAGAGGTGAGAGGAAGATAATAAATAATTGTATATTTAGGTATTTTAATTTAATGAGATATTTGCAATAGGTGAGTAATAATGATAGGGATTAATATAGGAAGGTACTATATGTTAGCATGGTGTTTAAGTCAGATTAAATTAAATAAGTATAGTTTGGTTAGAATATGCTATTCTGTGATAGGTAATCTAAAAATTATGTATGAACTAGATTACCGTGAGGCTGTTAGTATAGATATATAAATGTGTCATAAGTGATATGTGATATTTTAGCTATATTGAAATAGAGAAAGTATTAGAAGTAGTTCAGTGTGTGTTTTGGTACACCTACTATTGAGTATATCAATTATGATATATGTTTAATGGAGTATGGGTCAGTTTATGTAAGAAATGAAGTAGTGGGCGTAGATAAGCAAATGTTGTTAGATGAGTTGGAATAGATGTAATAGATTAATAGGTCACTATATATATGGAGTATGCTCTATATATACATATATATATAGTACGGATGATTTGGTTTGTGTAGTGGAAGACGGAGAATTATGAAGATGTTTATGAGTAAGGATTTATAAGGTGATATAGAGATTTATGACAGGGTGATTGATGTATAAAAGGAGAGTGTATTTTGATAAGAATAACCGTGAGATAAGTATGGTTACGTGTATGTGGTGTTGGTGTATAGATGTTACTTATAGTTAGTATAGGAAGTATTAGTTAGATGGGTATAAGTAACATATACTGAGAACAATAGGTGTCTGGTTAAATATATATTTAGGTGTTAATATATAATGTATAGGATTGGATGAAAAGGAGACGGATGATGCAGATGTTATAGTATAGTGATAAAAGTCATTATGTTGAATATAGGCAGGGAAGGTGGGCTGGTGCAATTTAATATTATTACGTTATTGGGGGTATTAGATAAAATTGGTTTGCTATATGTAATTGAAAAGGGGGTTAATAAATGTAGCGATATCTGTGTTTTGTGTGTGTTTAGTTTTTTAGTGTTTGCGAAGGCCATATTTTTGTTGTAATTGTTGTTTTTGGTGATGTGTCATATGAGTGGTGATAGGCGGGTGGTTTTGAAAATTTTTAATCTATTGATGATATTTTAGTTATCATTTCAATTAAAAATGTTCTTACTAGTATACCTTTATTTCTATACACAAAGAAATGGTAATATAATATATAATAAGGGCAAAATAGAAATGATGATAGTGGTGTTATTGTTAATTATAGTATAGTTATAGAGTACTATGGTCCTGGATATTAACGTAAAGTATATAATATATATATATATATAGATTTAAAGTTCAATAATGTGTATCTAAGCATTAGGAGACTAATCTTAGGAGGCATTGTATAGATTGAATGAGAAGTAATTGAATAAAATGAGTAGTAACAAGCGAAATGTTGTATAGAATAGATGAGATGAGTGGAGGGGTGGCACTAACCTAGTTATACGTATGGCGGATGTAATTTATGGGGTTTTGTGTTAGGGCATAATTTGAAGTACGATCTCTGTACGATACGAGTCTGGTAAAGAGAGAATTTCGATTCAGTGGTGCAGTGTACAACGAAAGGTATATATGAAAAGGGAAAGCATAAGTGATATAATGGACAAAGGTAATTGGTTAGGGTAAAATTAGAAAGTTTGTTATCGAAGGAGCGTGTCTTCCAGTGTGCTAAGTAGGTTATATAGAATGGTAGAGACAAGAACTATACTCTGTGTGAAATGGATAATGGTATGAGTTAAATTAATTTAAGGGTATAATTTTTAAGCGGTTGTAGAAAAGGAACCTGAGTATGTAAATTGTTAAGAAGAATTTTTTTAACGTTAAAGTAGATGAATGCATCCATGAAAAGAGGTTTGTAGAGTGGGAAGAATAATTACAAATCAGATTTGGGGATGTGCGAAATGTATAATAAGAGAAACAGAAAAGTCTTATTCAGAGCTAGGTGGGATACGATACCCAAGTAATGAAGGTATGTTGATACCGCTGTGTATTATATATGTTAAATAAGGTAATATTGTAAGTTAAGCTTATGGTTACTTGGAATAAGAGTATAGATCTATTATAGTATCATATATGATTAGTTTAAGAGTAATGGAATTACAGAATATTTAGGGGCATGCCAGGTGTTAGAGTCAAGGGAAATTGATAATATATACTGAAGCGATGACATATAAAGCGAAGTTGAGTTGATGATGTAAAGAAAGAGTGTAACACGAGAGAATAAATGAAAAGTTAATGGTTGAATGTTTTGTCTTATTGATGAAAGAAAGGAATGGATATATCGAATTATTTATACGAGTATGTTTATAGTGGAGAGTTATTGAAAATATCTCGGGGTACGTTATAGCTGTGAGATCGAATGAAAAAGTAGGTACTTTGAGTCTAGTAAATATCGTAAATGTCTGAAAGGCAGAATGTGAGGTTTGCAGATAGCGATTAAGGATAGAAGGTGCGTAATTAAGGTAAAATGGGGAGGTTTTTGTGATAGGGGGGTATGGTGTGGGACCCACCTGGGGTGCAAATAGGGTATGGCCAGAAACACTTTATCAACTATAAGAGATTTAATTCATAAATTGATGAGGGCGATATGCGGTCCCGTAGTGAAGTATTATATATATAACTAATATATATTTTATAATTTTTCTGACTGAGACGAGTCCTTTACTGATCTTATGATGGTACCGTAGTAAAGGTGAGGGTGGTAAGGCTATGGGCTTTCTTTGACTTATTGTCTCTATATTTATCAGTACTGCTATGTTGATTTTTCACTGTGACTTATGTTTAAGTACACTTAAATAAATACAGTACTATTAATATTATATGGGAGAATATAATGGTTAGGTATTTGAAATTTGTATAGATATAATTTGTTGACTGTATATACTCAATAAACATAAGTTTTTTATAAAATTATCAACAAATACCATTTTCCCTTTATGAAATTCCAATTTACTAAATTAAATAGCATATATATATTCGTTAATTTATATATATATATATATAATATATATTAAATAAATATGAATATAAATAGTATGATATATATATATTATATTTATATTTATTATATATTATATATATATAATTATAATAGTATGAATTACTATTATATAATATATATAATATATATATAGTTATATAGTATATTATAATATATATCATTTATAATTATATATATAATTTAGAATAGTTTCTAATAATGGTTAAAATAGTAATGAATGATTAATCTATTTTAAATGAATATTTTATATCATTGATTATAATTTAAATAATAATATAATAAATTAATTAAGATATAATAAATATATAATTATATTATATTTATAATTAATAATTATTATAAATTAATAATACTAATAATAATAATAATAGATAATAATAGGATAATATTAATAATTAAATTATAATGATTATAAGATAATAATAATAATATAATATAATACTTATATTAATTAATAATAGTTATTATAATAATAATATAATATATAATATATTAATTTAATAAAATAATATAAAATTATGAAGCAAATTTATTAAAATTAAAAGTATAATATAATAATCATATAATATATTATATTAAAATCATAATAATAATACTAATTAAAATCAATAATTAATAAATAAATAATTAGATAATTAAATTAATCATTAATTAAATCAAATTAAGTAATTAGTTAATAAAAAAACAATATTCAATTAAAAATATTTAATATAATTTGAAGATTATAACCAATATAATTAAATAATAATAAATCATCATATAATTAATAGAATAAATTAATTATATTAAAAAATCAATATATAAATAACAATAATATTTTTAATAGATAATTAATTAATATATTTTTATATAAATATATATTATATTAATTAAAATTAAATATAAATATATATATAATAATTAAATATTATAATAATAGTTATAATAATATAAATACTATACTATATAATAATAATAAATTAAATAATAATATATAATCAATATAATATAATATATATACGTATATAATTACTTTTGAACAGTTAACGCCAAATGTCACAAGAGATCAGAGTCCCTTAATCATATATGAAGTGGTTGCGCGATTCCAATTTTTTAAAGTCGTGCAGCAAGACGGAGCAAACTATAGAGAATATAATGCTAATAACTAACTCACAACGTATACATGAATAACATAGTGACGATAACATAGAGTGTCTCTCGTTAGCTGGGGAGTGTTTTAAATACACACTCACCTTAGATTCCTAGAGAACACATATATATAATGAAGTATGACTTTGCTATCAATATACTTTCTTATACACATTATATACAGAAATACATAATGATCAATAATGATAATAATAATAATAATATGAACAACATTTCTGTATATAATTTATCACTTATATATATTAAAAAATAACTTATAATACAAATAAAATAATGTTTGAGTCCATAATATATTTTACTATTAACATTATAGATTAAAATATCAAGAAAGTAATCCAAGATATTATTAATTGTATTGATTATTATTCCTACTTATTATTATTATATTATTATTATTCATCGCTTAAATTATCGAAAAAAACGTTATTATACATTCTTCACGAATTTAATGTTTTTATTAGATTTTATAAATGTAAAATATTATATTTATTGTATTAATTTTATTATTTTTTTTATCTATAATATAGGTTTTTTTGTATGTCAATATACTTAAAATTGTTCATCTTTCCAGTACATCATCACTCTATTCTCACAATGCACCGTATAATCAAACTCATTCCAATTCCCATTGTTTTACAATAATAACTAACTCATCCTGTTTACTTATGGTTATCACTCTTCCTAATTCATAATTCATTAACTAGATCTTCTCAGATTAACTAATCTTGATTTCGTTAACATCTGGTTGAAATAATAACAGTAATAATTCCTCTCACACCAACTATGTAAAAGTAAATGATATAGAATAAGCGATATAATGAAAATTTTTGCTAGAGATACACAGCAACAAAAATCCTTTCATTAAGCTCCATTACTGACTAAAATACTAGTCTCTTGGATATAAATCTAAGGCAGAAATGTATGTTATAAAACAGACTTATTTATTATTCTCAGTCTATCTTCATATTTTTAGTCCATTATGATAAATAACCCCTGAAATAGTATTTTTTGAAGATATCTACAGGTGACAAAACAATCATTCAGTTTACAGAGAGATCAGAAAGAACATAAAATATTGTTGGTCCCATCTTGGTTTTTTTATGAATATATGCCATCTATAGATCAGTAACACGATTTTTCATAATGTATATGCATGATGCATCTATAAGTCGCAAAATGAAATTGTAAAGGTGAGATAATGTGATAGTTTCGAACAATAGAATAATGTCAAACAACGAGTAGGATTAGTTATCATGAAATTATATGACGTAAAATACGCGAAAATAATATATATCAGTGAATAGATAACATGAGACACGAGTAGGGATAAACACTCGATGAAATACCGTGACGTATTAAAGACGTTCCAGAGTCGTAAATAAGCTACAGAATTGGTCGTTTATTTGGTCCAGATAATGAGTGCTTGAAATATTAAACGAATGTTTCAATCTCGATTATTTGACCAATATTCAACACTCTTAAAATTGTAGCTTTTTATAAGTGTTTAATATATTGTTTTAATCTTCAAGTGTTTTTTCGTGTCTGAATATCAGTTTGGTATTGTTATATTTTTAAAGAGAAAAATATAATTATATATTTATTTGACATTTGTCGATTTACTAACCCCTACTAGATATTTCACGAAATGATAATTAAAGGTAGTTTCAAATATGCAGAAGCTTACCATCAAGATCATATATCATATTAACAAAGTGATTCAGGAGTGGCATAATTATGATACTTTTGAGCTCTCTAACATCATCTGAGCATTGTATTGGTGCTAAAGTTCTGTTCATATTATACACTATCCACTAATTTCTGTATATAGGGTTATTCAATATATGAAAATTTTAGGAATTATTTATTTATTACTCTTTACATCCTATTTAATATTGTAAATTTCTTCTATATTTGTAGTACGATATATAGAGAAGCACATTTTGTTATTTAGTATAAACTTTATTGTAAATGGCAAGTGAGTTATTTGATTGCTCTTGGAACTATAAATATTTATATAAGAAATAATTTTTTTTATGGGAATTATTTTAAATAAAATTTATCTTTTATGAAGTAACTAAGGAGAAGAAGTAAAATTAGACTAAAGTAATATAAGAAACTGATCTCTATAGTTCGTAACTAATTACATTAGCCCGAGATAAATTTTATTGTTTGAAGTCAACCATTAATAAAATTACATCGAAAGATTAAGAAAGGAATACTTAATAAAGTAGAATTCTTGGACTGTCTATGTCATGACTGTGTTCGAGATTGTTATAGTAAAATCAGTAAAAATGTGTATTGTTGTATATACTCTATGTTGCGTATCGTTGACTATTACGAGATATATGAAAGAGTGAAATACAAAAAATGTATACTAACATGATTCAGGTAGGGCGAATAAAGCATCTAGAATAGTAGTAATGACACTTATTTCTTTATTTATATATTGTGTATAGAGATATATCGATGGCCAGCGTGTTTCACTATGTACCATTGTACAAGCATTCCTCTCTATGCGAATACGTCAGTTAAATGGTGTCATATAGGGCAGGTACTATAGTATCTAAAGTAAAGTATAGTGCTGTAATTACTCACACACGACGAATAAAAAAATATATTTATTTAAGTGTAAGGGAAATAATGGGGCTGTAGGAAGCGGTTGATATTAATATATATAGTGAGTTAATATATTATATAGTATATATATATAACTATAAGTATCAATAATAAATAAATAATTGGATATTATTATTATATAATATGACGGATATAGTTAGAATTAGACGAAAATAATATATTAGCGAGATGAGGATTGTAATTGTATATGTTATATAGGATTATAGACAGTTAAAGTTATATAAATAAGTGTACGATGAGTTATTAATGAAAGAGGTGCAATATAAATATAGATCAGAGACGGACACTGAGAGGAGTCAAGTACTCAGTTATGAATACACTGGTAGTTGCCGGTATGCTATGATATGGCGGATATCTTATTAAAAGGGATGAGGTGCGGATGCGAATATATTAGACGGATCTTAAATAGTAGATGAGTCGATGCGATGGCGATGTTTTACGTTAGCTATTAATTGAATGTCTGGAATTAAAAAATTAATATATATGTATAAATATAGTAAGATATAATATATATTAGTTTTATATATTATATATATATATATATATAGGTTATAATAATATTCTATATTTAAGTAAACCTATATTATATACTAGTATAGTTATTATAAGTCCTACTATAGTTACTAGTAATCTATATAGATCGTGATATATTCTAATTTAATCTAGTAATAGTACGGCTTAATATAGACTATTTATTTATATGATATATATATACTGAATTATAATATATAGAATATATACGTATATATGTTAGGATATTAGATATTAGTATATAAACTTCTGAGTATACTAAAATAATAATATTATAATATAATCTATGTCTTTCCTGCTCATCCTTAGTTAGAAATTCTAATTGGTTATATTTCTTGTTGCTAATATCCTAAATGATAACTGAAAAGGTGACAAATACTTATTCGGGTGCCGGCCTAATGTGAGTGCTAACTCTTATATGATTAGAGCAATTTTCTTCCTTCCTGCAAATTCTTCTGCAATCTTCAGCGCTGTAACTAATGTTATTGTGTCGTGTAGCACTTAATATTCGAGTTCGGTCGTGTCTAGCGGTCAACGTCGAATATATTACGAGCTGTGAAAATCTTAGCGTAGAGACAAAGTGGTGTGCGCGACCACGGTATGGATTTTCCCTGCTAGATCGCCAGTATGTCTTTGCAGGAGAGTATGTGAGCTTCCTGAATCTCATGAGTGATATAGTATTGTCCTGCCTAATGAATCTAGTAGTCTACTCGCTTAATACTAGAATACGTAACCTATCTTATCCGAGGGTAGTTAGAAAAACGACTATTGTTTCACACACAAACATATTCTACGAAATAAACGAGATTATAGTACTTCGCTTCATAGATAAGATATCCTTTTATATTCTCAAACTATGAGCTCATTTTTAATAGAGATTATAGCATCTTACGTTGCTATTCATAATCTATTAGAGCTCTATAGGAATTAATCATAATGGTTTATCTCATTCTTACATATATATCTCATTTCTTCGATCATCTTAGGTAATATCTGTCTATTCTTTTATTCTACCCGAATTCAGCTACAGTATCGGCTTTCGTCGGAGGCTACGAGATCCATTTATCATAGGCGACTTATTAGCTTTC
Organism: Trachelipus rathkii; assembly: GCA_015478945.1. Taxonomy (NCBI): domain Eukaryota; kingdom Metazoa; phylum Arthropoda; class Malacostraca; order Isopoda; family Trachelipodidae; genus Trachelipus; species Trachelipus rathkii. The sequence continues at coordinate 8,553 of JABUQX010040448.1, forward strand.
TATATTCTTATAAACTGATTTAATTAGTGAGTATATTCGCGACCATTAAGTAAACTGTACGGTTGAAGCATCATGCGTAGGGTTGCATGTCATTCGTCAATATCCAAAATAGCAAATATTGACAACCTGAGCGTAAGTTATATGAGGTGAATTAATATATAATAATTATATATATATAGTGATACTGGATACAGGCACTATGATGTTTATTCTACTGCTAGAGACTTCATCCTTTGTGAGTATTTCACTTATCTACTCAATGCTAGGGACGTTAGCGTATCTCTAACGTTATTTTATCCTTCAAAACGCTCCGTATTATAGTATAAGTATACTAATTTCTAAGTGTTGTTGATATAGGAATGTAATAGGTACTTATTCTTAATCTTTTCTGTCAAAGTCGTGGTGTATATCCTGCATGTGAGGTTCTGTATAGATTATCCGCTTACTTATACTCTCATACTTTTCATTAATTGATCTTTCTCACTGAATCAATCTATATTCTGACTCATATAGGCGATAACTTCGATCACTTCATAATTCTATTGATCAACTCATGTTCGAAACTTCTGCTCCTTTTTTACTTCTGCACTTGATCAATTGTGTGCATAAATTCTTGTATCTGATATCTAAATTATGCGTCTATCGCTGATACAGTGATAGAATCTTTTGAAACCTGATTATACTATATTAGGGGGATGGGGATTAATGCTGATGATAAGTCGCATTGTAGATAATTATAAATGATTATCTTTTAAATACTCAAACCTACTATATACTCATAAATCCTCTCTCTAAGAACACTCACTTTGTAACTTGTCGGTCTATTAATTTTCTCCTAGATCGAGATCGCGGGTCTCTAATATAGTTAGTGGATGCAGTAGTGATATCTGTGGTGTGGAAGTAATGAGTAGAGGTTGGCTGGAGATCATATAAATCTAATGTTGTGTAAATCTCTATCTATCATACGTTGCAAGCTTATGGTAGGCTATTTAATTTATCAAATAGATATACTTTTGGATGTCTGGGTTATTTAGTTATCTGCGCAGACTTTATGTATTACTATTACTTCTCTGATATTGCTAGTCATCCTAAAACAGAAAATATCGTGGGACACGAGCCTATGTAATTGTGTTAGTGAGGAGCGCTGCTATAAGGGAGTATGGTGGATGTGGGATCTCTGTCTTACAACGTGTGTCGGATTTTTGGATGATATGAGATAAGCAGCATCAAAGTGGGAATACAAATTTAGTTATAACATCGCTCATTCTACTCTTATACTATCTCAAATCCACAAACTCAGATCATACAAATCATATATTTTAATTGTCAGAGATCGAAGATTAAGTGTGGATATTATTATATAATAATATATATATAAGGGAAACATATACGCTAAATATAAAAATGATTATATAATATAAATATAATATAATAATAAATAAATAAATAAATAATAAATAAATACATCAAGGATAGTAAAGTCAGGATACGGTGACTACATAGTGTGAAGTGTAGAGTTCTCTATAATAACACTATTATATTAGATAATCGCCTACCAGTCGCATACTAGTATTACTAGCGCTAAGCTGTAGACACTGGACGCAATCATGGATATTCTGTTATTGAATGTTGTGTTATTAGTATGGGTTAAGCCGTTGACCAAGGTACGAGTCACGCTTCCGCTCTTGAGTTGATTATTCGCTGAAGCTTATTCTATGCTGGCACAGATTGCAGTAAGCATGAGCATTGGACTTTAACATACATATATAGTTAGTGATCGTTTTACCTTGACCTTAAAGATTTAAATCTCCTGTTATAAGCTGTGCGATAGTTAAAGTATATATAGTTGATGTGAGCCTGCGATCTGTCGGCTCAGTGTGCGTAATTTTACTTTCAGTTAGGTGTGGGAGATTCTTATTTAGGTGCGTGTAATGTTAATATAACACACTGTATAGGTTATTATCGTATACATATAGTGATAAACCTCTCTATTCGAAAATATAGGAAGATACTCACTGAGTCCGGAAGTGGGTGGTCATGACATACATGTAATTAATATAATAGTTAATTAAAGTATATATTATTATAAAGCATTAATACTTATAGAATATATAGGTATAGTTAAGTATAGTATGATTTTATATAAGTAAGTGTCGATATATAGTAGTACTACTAACATACTAACTATGGAGTGTATATTTTGATATAGGTCAGTTAGAGACACAGCTATAAGAGATATGGAGTAATATAGAAGTTAGGTGGTAGGACGACACGCTCACACATAATGTACTATAATATGGGAAAGCGGCCGAGGTAGACTAATAATACGGACGTACTGTTAACTAATTAGTGTAGGGTGCTTCTATCGTATTAGAGATAGATATATACTAATGAATCGTAATACTATTGTATACGTATGAGATACTGTTAATTATATGTATTATACGTGTAGTTGAGTAACTCGATTCAAGTGTGCGAAGTAATACTAGATCATGAAGTTATATATTGAGATATTATACTACGTAGTGAAGGTGCTAGACTGTTAAGTATAGATTCTAAGTAATAGTTATTAAGCCGGGATAGTTAATGAGCAGGGCTCAATTAGGCTATGATCAGGGACAGTGTGTCGGTAGATTATAGATATAACGTGATGGATTATATAATTATATATATATATTATATATTATATTATAATATTTATATATACTTATTATATATTTAATATATATTTATATTATATATAATTTTATTATATTATATATATTATTAATAATAATATAATTATATATATATATATATATATATTATATTATAGTATTAATATATATATATTAATAATAACTATATATAATATTATTATATATTAATATTAATAATATATATTTATATATATATATATTAATATTATATATATATATTAATAATAATTATATATAATTAATTATTATATATATATTATATATTTATTAATATATAATATATATTATATTTATTACTTATTACGGCCTTATATGCGGCAAGGGTTCCTGATTCACGGGCATAATCAGGCACCTATAACTCCATTAACTCAGGTAACCGCACTTAAGAGGATGGGATTTGGTACATGGAGTATTCCCACTTTGTACACTTCCCATAGGGGAGGGTACCGTAACCTAGTTCGGTAAGGGATTACTGTGATTATACCCGAGAGTGAGGGGAGTGAGCGCTTAAAATGGTAGGAAATTGATCGGTAGAAAGTTGAAATTTGGGAGTAGGATTATGAAGATCGAGAAGATCAAGAAGAACAGGAAATGTCGATGTAGACACGGAATCATATAGCATTACAGGCAGCAGGATAATATGAACTAATTCCGAGCTCCTAGGATGCTGGGCTGAAAGATCGGTGCTAGGAGATAACATCCGCAATACAGCCGTCATTGTCATTATTTGTGTAATAAGAAGAATGTCTCGGTGAATAGCGGAGATGTCGTTTCAAGAGAGTCGAGAGTGATGAGGGTTTGGTCGGATTGTATGTTGTTGTCAGGGGGACCGGAGGGGGTATTCGAAGAATGATGATACAAAACAGAAGAAGAGGAGGAAGAAGAATGAAAAATGATGGGAGAGGAAGAGTTGAGAAGGAGACAGAGTTGGGACCGGCACCGACACCGGAGCGGAGCCGGTGCGGTGCTGATAGTAAACATCGGTTTTAGAATCAGACTGCATTATATGAAACAAAATTCGTTTTCTTTTTTAAAGTTGTTAAACGAAAGTTGCATACAATTTATTTTAATAATTTTTATTTTAAAATTTATTATTTGTGTTTAAATTTATTTAAGTTATTTAATTTGTTTTTTTTATTTATTTTTTTTTAATTTATTTTGTTTTTTGTTTAAACTTATTGTTTTTTGCTAAAAAAATTTATGCTTTTATGTTAATTTAAAAATTTGCGTTTTTTACACACCCTAAACGTTAAATCAGGGAATCAGACCAACCTCCCTCCTGACCATCGGTGATATATTGATCTATTGGACAAATCCAATTTTGCTAAATAAACAAAATTTTATTTTTTTACGTATTAAAAAAAGAAAATTTACATTTTAATTCCCTAAAAGCAGTAAATCAGTAATCGGTAAATCAAGACCAATGCCAGCTTAACCCCCACCGTGATCTATGATCTATTGATTAAGTCATACTTTTTTACTAATTTGTCTGGATGCGTGTTTCAACAATCTAGAGTGCGGAAGCGAGTTTCAGTCAAATAAAGAGAGAACTGCAGATTGTCATCGATACTCCAGACTCTACACTAATATATTATCTATAGGTATCACAGATACTATATTATATATATATATTGTATATTAATTATATCAAATTTTATTTATTTAGCTATAAATTGTATTAGTGTTTATTACACATAACTTAATAAGCAGTTAAATCAGTATAAATCAAAACCATCATATTATTATATATATATAACTCTATATAAATATATAACCCTATATATAAAATGAAATTATAATTGATTCAAGTCATTATAATTATTTTATTATAATTGTTATGTTTTACGTAACCTATAGGCTAGTATAGATCAGCTAGAATCATGATTCCACCGGGAGCTGCATGTTACTCGAGTCTTCGAACTGTCGTTCAATAAATCGTTGAGATATGATTTAATTTGTTTTCAGATTCTATGTGATACATATAGTTGATTTGCTGTAGTATCAATCAAGTTACAATTTTTTGTAGGAATTCTTGAAAACATGATGCTTTTTCATCTAACTCGTATGAGAGATGATAAACGTTAAGAGGTAAATGTAAATCAAACAACTTAATGTGACCGCACTAAATTAGCATTTGTCTCTTTCTAGGTATTCTCATTGTAGTGAAAGCTGTATGTTACTAGTCATGCGAATCTCTTGATAATGAAACTAGAGATAATTCAGTATTAAGATATTTGTATTAGTTATAAAGCTAATATGCATAAAATAACTCATTTATGATTAAATTATGGTGATAATACACTTAGCTCAACAATCTCGCATCTGTTAAGAATACACCAACGAACCTAAAAAAATAGTATAATTATAAAATAATATTACTCACTCATATTAAATGAAAAGATCAATCAATGACTGTAACGCTCTATACTGACAGATGAATCCATATGACTACTAATTGAGAATTTTATGAATAATCTTATCATCTATGTCTCTATTTTCGAATAATTCTCAAATATTAAGGAATATTAAATCAAACTAAAAATTTACTATTACTCTAATGTGCATCACAGACACCACACACTGTACCTCAATATTTGACTCAAAGAATAAACTATTAAAGATTCTCTATCTCTTTCACGCTAACATAAGCATCATTACATTGATCTTGAGAAATTATTACAAAATTAGTACAAAAAACTACCACCAACACTCCATCTACTTTTACCAAAACAAATACATTCTCCCTGAAACATACTTTGAAAGCCCCTACCAAAACCCCAAAACAATGCGTTTATTCAAATACGATGCAACAACTGTACTTCATTTTACTACGAATACTGCTAAAGGGGGGCTGTCGGACACACTTATGTGACTATGGTTACACTCTGGACCCGTAGAATCAACTATCGGACACCTCGACACTCTAGGTGACTTGCAAACATAGTGACACAATCTCAACTAGAGCTATGACTCACTCCTCCAAATTAGTGCGAGCATCGGGCATCGATACACTCAGAACATATTGATAATAAGGACTCAAATGCCTACACTAGTTAAAGATTGAAGATTCTCTTGATAGGACCGCATGATCGAGAAGAGAACTTCTCTGTCAAAACTTCAATTGAAAAAATATAAGAAATAAGTATAGGAGTGATAAGTACATATTTATTCAATGTGAGCCATGTGATAAAATTTCAATGTATCATACATTAGTATAACTAAACAGCGTCTGAGGATAAATAGAATAGGGTAGTTGATGGTTGTTAATCTAAGCGGCCACATCCTTTCCTCGGATAGTTAAACTGTGGAGATAACGAGTTACTAGCCTATCACGATGAAAATTACCACAATACCATAGAAATGGAAGTAAATTTAACTGAAATATATTAAAAAAGGATTCTAGTTAATTTCTGCTTTCGCGTATTTGATAGAGTTTCTTCGCTTTAGTTTATTCGTTAGTATAAGTCTTGGAAGGGGAGGTTCTAATATGTATGGCTAGCTATTTATGGTGCGAAATTTCGCAGTATTATCTAATTAACTTTAGAATATAAATAAATAATTTACATAAATTAGTACTATTTAAATTCTCGAAAAAAACTTCTAGAAGTTTCTTTAAAATATAAAAATTACGATTATAAATACACAAAATTTTTTTAAAAACTATAAATATCATGTTTTTAACAACTTTTAAAGTTTATCTCAACTATGACACCATATTTTCTAGCACTTCTAGCACTACATAATATATATATTAATTTAATTTATTATATATATAAATTATTAAAATTCTAATTATATAATATAATAAATAATTCATCACACGTGTTTAAAATAATAATCAATATATATAAATTAAATATTTCATATATTAAATATAATATATCATACTAGAATATAATAAATAAATTAATAAAATTATTAATATATATAAATAATATAATAATATAATTATAATATAATATAATATATAATTTATAATAATAATTATATAATAATAATTAATATAAAATACATTTTAAGCTTTATAAAGTCGTTCTAATATCACTCTTGTTAATTTGATGCGTCATGTATTGTCCATAAAACTACAGATTGACTAATAGTAAATATGGTTGAGGATGATTTTTTAATAATTTTTAATGTTAACTAGATCTATTTTTTGATTTCTAATTAATACTGTCATCAAAGGACTACTAGGGAATACTAATTATATATATATGTTTATTTTAGATTGCTAAGTAAGTATTATTATGTATATGACGTTTTTCTACGTTTAGTATACTGTATTAGAATGTAAGGAAATTATTTTAATGTATGGGTTATTGACAGGAGAATATTGCTATTTATAAAGTATTTATATTAATTATTACTAGTTTAGAATGAGTAATTTCCTGATAGTTGGTCACTTTGTTAAGCTACTTTGTTAAATAATGCTCTTTAGCTGTCTTAGTTGTTATTATTATACATTGCTGATAATTAAGTAGCGGGCTTACATTGGAGCTGATTATATACATGTCTATGCTCATTGTATGCCTATTACATTCACTTTGATAAGTAAGACTGACTTTGTGAGAACTGGTTTTTTAAACTACTAATATATAATTTATTATAGACTGTGAATACAATTAGCACGATCTTAGTACTACTACTACTGAGTTTTGGCTCGCTTGTAGGTTATTTTAATAACTCGCCTCAATTACTATTACTACATTACTACTACTACTACTACTATACTGGTGAATTGATAATCACTATAGCTTTATTGATGACTGTAACTTTGTTACACTTATTAAGACTATTTTGCCTAGTTGTACGGGTTTTAATTGACAAATGCTACTACATCATTTTCTTCGTGTATTAAGGATTATATACAACTACTACTAGCTAAATGCTACTATGTATAAAATAATACAGCGTAATGATTGATATCTACAGAATGTCTTTTGGAAAATGAGTCGAAAAGGTTTAACGTTCTTATTATGCAATTTGACTTACTTTACATTTATTGCTTAACGTATATTGGGAGTTTGCTATACGGTTGGAACGTATTGTTTCATTTCGAGTGCTACAGCTTGTTTGCTGAATTTATTAAAATATATTTTTCTTATGTATTATTATTATATTATTATATCTATTAATTATATTATTTTATCTAGATTTATTATTATTGATCTATGATGTATTATTATTATTTGTTTGAATTTTATATTAGGGCTTAATATTAAGTCCAAAGCGCCTAATAGCCTGCTTGTAATAGAAACTTATTTTTTTAACTGTTCAAACATTGGTGTTCGTCTCGTCTCCGTTAGTGACTAGCGAACACTCTAGAAGCATATCGTTCTAGATTGAAGATATCTAGAAGTTTCATTCACGCATGGAGGGTATATATCATAGACGATGGGGAGGGGATGGTGGAGGCGTGGTTTGATTCTGATTCCTTTGATCTTCGTACACCCAGCTCTTTATTAGTCTAATTGATTAATTAATATTATATCAATATTTATATATCTTATTTATTTTTTATTATTTTTAATTTATTTCAATTTAGAGTAATCTATATTTTTTATTTTATTAGTTTATTTTGATATAATAAATTTTTGTTTATATATTAATCATTACCTCCGCACATCGTCACACTCGTTAAAATTAGCTAAACTTGATATGTTTCCGACGTCGATGTGTAATGAAATAGTGGGTAGCATAACACTTTGGGATTACCGTGTTTTGTATAGGTTGTTGTTGCTGCACAACTGTATGCTGTTGACTGGTATGTGATCTAAGACTATCGTGAATTATACGCATTGGAGGTTTCAGTTTGAGTCTTTCGTGATCTCTAATGCTGGCTGAATCAAGAAGTATTAGCGTTGTGCAGTATAATTTTGTTGGTTATCTGTTAGCATTTATTAATGTGAAAACTTTGGTTCGTTAGCATATATTCGTTGGTAAGTATAAAAGAACTTATTTTATACTATATTTAGCCGAAATGATATACTTGAAATGTGATCTGAATAATAGATCAATAGAATTATGGAAAGTGGGAGGAAGGGGAAAGGGAAGGAGGGTGTGTGGTTTTTATTTTACTGTTTAACTGATTTACTGCTTTAGGATCAGTAAACTATTACCTTTTATATAATATTTTATTCACAGAACTTTATTTTATGCTATTGGTCTGATAAAACTTTGTTGTTTTACAATTATTCGTCAGAATTATGAAAAGGTTATTGTAGACGTTATGAGGGAAAATGGTGTTAAAAATATATAGCTAATGTTAGAAGATTGTAAAAAAGCCAACTTCTGATTTTGCCGTTAGAATAGTAATTGACTGTTGGTGTGTCACTTACTATAATCGAACGTTAGCTCGTAAGTGCTTCAGATCGATGAAACTTTCGGATGGAATACAACTATAGATGATGTAATGTATACAAAGTCGGTGTTAGGGCGGTTCAAAGGATTAGAGATTGGGCGGTATGAGATTGTAGTATATTAATAAGTAGGTATAATTAGATCTTAGATCAATGTTAGATGAAATTAGGTATTAATACGATTATTTATGACTCATGCTAAAAGTTTGTATTACATAATATAATAATCTAATGAATTATTAAATTATTGATTATTATTAGTACATAAGGTATAAGGGAAGTTGGGTACTTCTTGCGATAAGGGTGATGTGGTATTGCGCTAACAGAGTCTTCGTCGTTTGGTGGACATAGATCTGCATCATCGATAGCAGATAGCGTCGTCGTAAGTGCGTAGACTAACAGCTGTGACAAGCACAAGTTGTTGATATTATAGCATATGCGGGGTTAGGAGCTAAAAGGGGGGTTGTGATTGATAATAATAATAAATTAAATTGAAATTATAAATTTATAGAAATAAATAATTATAGTATTAATATTAATTTAGATAATAAAATAATATTAACATTGAATTTAATATGATATTAAATATGTTAAAACATAATTCAAAATCATGTTATAGTTATGACAGACAGAGATGGGGGAATGAAGTCGTCGTAAGGTATGGTAAGTGAACGTGATGAGTAGTAGTAGTATGTTAGATAGTATGATAGTAGTGAGTTAAGTTAGTAGTTATTTAGTTAGGATTGTGAGTAGTAGTAGTTGAATACAATCAAGAGTAGTGGTATAGTTGTTGATTGAGTTATCACACAGGTTTTCAGGGTTAGTTTATTTACGATGCAGTATAGGGTGTGTTAGGGTTATGTTAGTTGGTTGTTAGGTATGTAGTACGCTCATTTCATACTTATTGTAAGTGTAAGTATAGTAGTTGTTGATAGTATCACGGTCTCAGTGGCGACTATTGTAATGTTAAGTGTGAATAGTAGTATAGTATTATTGTGGTTGATAGGTGTAGTAGGTAGTAGTTATTGTTCTGATACTAGTCAGGGTCGTAGGTAAGTAGTAAGTATAGAACATTGTGAGTATTGTTTACTTTCTGGTTTATTATAAGCTCAAGGTTGTAAGATAAAGTAATATTAGTTGTAATAATTAGTCAAGGGTAGTAAGTAATAATAAATAGGTTTTTGTGGCGGGTACGGACGGATACTAATGTTGTACATTGAAAACCATAGATTACTTAATGTAATATAGTATCAATATATAGTAATTCATTAAGATATATATAGTGGGAATAAGGGGTCATAGAGGGTGAAATATAGGTTATTGGGGTGGTTTAGGGATTTATCTGCTTTACTAGGTTTTAAGTGGTGTAATGCATATTTTGATTTTACGTTATTAAATATACTAATTAAAATAAGTAATATAATAATTTCAGTGTTATATGTTATAATATACAATATGCATTATGAATAATCCTAGCTCATAGATATAATATTAGTCTAAATATATTAATAGATAATTAGTGATTAAGTGTGTGAAGTTGTAGGGTAGGTATAGTGGTATTATGAAATTTATACTTAGATTTTAAAATAACATTATTCAATGGCTATAATTAGCTAAACTAATGAACGGGATATTATTTATTATTACTTAATAAGAATGATATGTTATGGATATCCTTAGACGTAATATAAAATAGACAGATGTATTCACACATAGGGACTATGGAGATAGTAAGTATAGTATGTGAAACTATGAGAGGTTTATAGAGAAGCTGCGATTTTTTTACTATTTCGTATAACTTGTTATTTAACTGCTTTAGGGTAATGTAACAATAACAATTTAGTAAATATGATGATATATATTACTATTAATAGATAATTAGAATCGATGGAGACGAACGTTTTGAAACTACTTTTTCGAGTGTAAGAAATACTGTGTGATGTTGTTACTGATTTATTTATTTTTGTAAATTCCCAAATTTATATTGCTTTGTTATAAAGCTAGCACTTATGCGAGATCTCTTACAGAAGTATTAAAATAAGTACTTGAATAAATAAGAGTTAAGATAGTAACGTAAAACTTACTTTTTGCTTTGTGAAAAGTTTTGTTTATATGTTTTTATTTGGTTTTTCTGAGTTTCTTAATGGGTTGATCTCGTTCTTGTTGTTGATCATGTTCTATATTTTGTTTTAGTATAATTATGATAGGTAGAGATTGTGAGACGTGTGTCATGATTAAATAGATATCATTTATCTATATACGCTCGGGATGCTCTTAATGTAGATAGTTCGGTCCGTGGTATAGTGGTTTGATTTAAATACTTGCATTGAATTTCGATTTATTATTTCTGCTTTTTGGATATGGTTTTTGAAGTGTTTTAAGAGATCTTTGTGTGTTGAGAGGTATTCTTATGATCGCGAGTTGTAGCTATTGAGTGTTCGATTTTGGGGTGATGTGTTAATGGAATCACTTTATAGTTTTTACATTATTAATGCAAGTCATGAAGAGAGGTCGATTTGATGCGAGGGCGGTCAAGTGCTCTGCGTGTGTGTTAGCGTCACTATTATTTACTGATTAGATATTAGCTGTTGGGGTGTTCATGGTAATTCAATAGAGTCACGCTCTTCTAATGATTTAATATGATATATATGGAGGTGGCTATAATTTTTAGTGATAAGAGAAAGTGAAGGTGTTTCATAGAATACAACAAAATAGTAATTGTATATTACCCTCTAATGTGTAGATGTATTATGTATTTTTTAGTATTTTTTTATTGTTATGTAGTATATAATGAGCTAGTGTTGTGGAGGTAGAGTTTATTTTTTTATTTTTATATTTGATAATTATAGTTTTAATATTCTTTATCATTTATAAAATTGAGAAATGTATTTATTTGAAAAATTTTTTATTTGTATTTTATATATTTTTAATTTTTTTTATATTCTTTTTATTTATTTAGTAATGCAGTTTGACATTATATTTTTTTCTGCTTCATAGCTTGATTTTTATTTATTTTTTGATTTTTACTTGGTGTCCTCGTCATATTTTAATATACGATGGAAAACTAAAGTCTGTACATTCTAAAAGATTTGATATTTATTCTGCTATTTTATTTTTAATCTTATAATAATTTATTATTTATTTATTGTACTATTATGAAATAAACAAATATATTTTATTTGTAAGTTTGACTTATATACAAATTTGTTTTATGTTTGGTTATTTTAAATTTGCTTCTATTACTAACGATTAAATATTTTTTTTTCGAGACAAGTTTTTCTCTCTCATTTATTATTATCGTGAAGATTGTAATATTTTCGTAGTGAATGACAGCTAGACTGTCTATTGTTTAGTTCATTTTTTTGTGATGTCTATTGTATTATAATGATCCGTTTCTCATAATTTACTTATAATATAATTTAATTAGTTAACTATTGATTTTTGATCTATTATTATACTTTTTTCTTTTTCTTTATCTTTTAATATTCTTTTTTCATTTTAAAAAGATATCTCTAATTTATGTAGTAATTATTTTCTATAATTCTGTGAATTGTTTATGGGATTTCTTTTCAATTAGTATGCTAGTCTCTTTGTCTAAAATAATCTATATTTAGATTTATGTATTGATCCGTTTTCAAGTACATATATCTATTTCGTTTACTTATCATTTCGGGACCATGTATATATATATTTTATATTTTATTTATATTTTATTTATATTTTATTTATTTTTATTTACTTATTTATTTATATATTTTAAATTTTATTTCTTTATTATTATTATTATATAATTATCAAATTAGTTATTTATTATTTTTATTTATTTAATTAGTTATAATACGAGCAATAATTTAAGTTCTTTTATATTTTTATCGTTGCAGAAAACAAATCAACTGATTTATATTATGGTAAAACATTGATAATAGTAGAGGGAAATAAATAATATTTCACACGATAATTTAAAAGTATTCACCGATAGTGATTTACTAATAAGTTATCCCATTGTAGAATATTGCTAGTGATGGACTGACATCGCATCCGCATTTGGCGGAACACAAACGCACTCATCATTTGAACATCCGCCATCTCTCATACATTCATAATCCTCTCAACTTATACACGTCAACATTACAGCATCCGCATACTCTTTTTGAAATAATATGAGGTATAGTTGCGGATGTTTATCACTATTTGAATTTTGATTAATATGCATATATAATTCAATTATTTTTATAAAGAGGTTATTAATATTTGTAATTTGAATATTTATTAGATTTATTGTATAAATATAAATATATATATATATTACTAATATATATATTATTAATAATTTATATATATATATATATATATATATATATTTATTATATATTTATCTATTAATATACTATATATATATATATATCATATATATATATATATATTATTAATTTATAATATTAATATTAATATATAGTATAATATATATATATATAAATAATATATTAATTATTATATATATTAATATATATTATATATATATATATATATATATATATAGTATATATATATATATATTTTAAGATATATAATATATATATTATATCCTATAATATATATATTATAATATTTATATATATAATATATATTAATATATTTTATAATTATATATAGATAATAATTAATATATAATATATATATATATTATATATATTAATATATATTATATACTAATTATATAATATATATTTTAATATATATATATTATATATATATTATTATAATATTTAATTATATATATATTATATATATATATATATTATATATATAAATATATATATATATTAATAATTTATATAATTTAGTACTATATTGTCTCAACTAACCTAACTATCACGGTGTACATATACTAGAGTCCCTATTATCAAGGAGGGGTGTTTCACGCTCTCAGAAGTCTAACAACTAGTTAAAATACGCAGATGAAAGTCAACAGATAGCAGGCTTTGAAGTGGGGAGATTATTAACTCGGCATATAAACCAGAGTATGGAAGCGAATTTACCACAGAAAAGCTGTGGCCATGAGAAAAGAAGGAAGCACAGACAAGTGAACTCTAAGCCTTGGAGTTATACTTACTCATAAACACAAAACTTGCATGTCCCAGACACAGCACCTCTAGTGCTACGAGGCGACGGTAAGGTGGAAGTAAAAATGTGTAACTGACAGCTTAATGTGATTTGATAGGCTCTCTCTCGTACCGCTATTACTCTGTCGTGGATGACCTATAGAAAATGGAGATACACGCTAATTCGGGTGGCACATATACGACGGACGACGTCTGCAATAATATATAAGTGAGAGGGCATTCAGTCGTAAAGTGCAAAATTAAGTTCGATACAAGAGTACTTAATTATTGCATATTTATATTTTAGATGTAATCATTTTGGCTTTGAAGCTCGACCCACAGCACTAGGACAAATAAGGGTGTTGAAAACTAGAGCCGGACTTCCTAAATTAGGAGCTGGAAGTGCACGTAAAATCTTTTGATAATTTTCTATGGCTGAGATGAGGGCTAACTTGAATATAGTTTGGAGCAAATAGAATAGGAAAAAAAGTCTCGCATCTTTTAAACAGAACTACTCAAAGTTTTCTTTATTGAAGTTTTCGGGCCATCTAAGCAACCGTTGTGATGTGTAGTTTCCTTATTTTCATTTATATTTATTGTTTATTTAAAGGTGGTGAAGGATTTTGTATTGTGTCAACAGGAGAGAAGATAGAACCGTCGAAAGAGATATATATTAATATATTAGAAAGTATTATAATTAGAAGCTATAATATTGTGGATTGTCAATTTCAAATTAGATGATTATTTTTATAAGTAGAATATTGATATCTTTTCATACAATAAAGTACTATTTTACAGTATATATATATCTTATATATATATTCTATTTGTACTAGTACCTCACACCTATCGGAACACTATATAATACTATATATCCAGATTATCAGCGAGAATAGAATCGGAAGATTATATGATAACAGAGGTAATTTGCTAAATGAAGTTAAAGGAAGGAGACAGTAATTGATACCATGTAGAATTGAAGTAATGAAATGGAGTTTCAGAGTCACAATCGCGTACATTAATATAGATAAGTGTAAAATAATAGAGTTAGATGGTGCAGGTGAGAAGATCATTATAATGAAAAGTAGGAAATAGTAGGAAAGTAGGAGATAAGACCCTGAGGAAAACCACTATTGACAGATAATAAATCGGAGAAGAAGTCGTCTCCATTCCTAACAACAGCATTGGAGAGTATTGAGGGTAACGATTTGAAGGAGAGAAAGGTCATAGATGGGGTAAAGTGATAAAAGTTAAAAAAATATGAAGTAAAATGATAAAAGGAAGAGATTAAATTACTCGCTCAAGAGGAAGGGTGGAGAGTTGGGCTTTAGATGGGTAGATGAATGATGGATTTAGGCATAGTTGCATAGGATAAATGCTTTTGGTATATGTCCTAAGATGTCATCAAGGGACTGAGTAGGAGAGCGAAGTATACTACTCAGTAGTTCCTTTAGATGGCGGTAAACCATATAATGAGTAAGTATAGATAAAGTATATATCAGCCAGTATAAGATCTCGAGCGACTCGAAAGTCGTACTGGCGTGACGGTAAAAATATATTAATGACGAAGTTGATAATGAGAATTCCAGATGATCTAAGAAAATCGAGAATGATGAAGAATTCAAAGATTTAGATAGAAATACAATAAGTAATAAGCTTATATAGTGGCGATAGTTGGAAGGATTAGAGCGGCTTCCTTTTTTGTAATAGGTTGGATCATGTGCGTGCTTCTCAACAACTGAGGATATGATAGTAATTAGTATTGAGATATTAGATGGTTATATAGTTGAATGAGGGGCCGGCGAATAAGTACGGAAGACACAACTCTCACCTTCAAACTCTGGGAGGTATTGCAATCGCAGGGACCATATCTCCGTTGCTCTTGAGCGAAGATAATTTTTTCACAGGATGTCTCATGCAGCTCGCGGATCGAATGTAATCACAGCAAAGGACTATTTGGATTCGATATTTAAGTGAAAGGAAGGAACCATGAGAGTATTTCGAAGAATGTACATTGATTCTGCAGTGTGTTGTATGATTGATATGTATTATATACGAGAGTAGAGTCAACGTTGAGAGTAGGATTTTAGTAATTTTAGTGAAAATTTTTCAGTTGGGAGAAGTGTTATCCAGACCGTATACATACAAGACTCTATTAACTAGAGAGAGAAAGATAAAGAATGATAAATCTGCAGGTTTTATCATCCTATAAGATTGGTATTATATTTAAAACTATATTATACTAGGGTGGAATAAAAGCTTTGTTCACATTTATCCATTAATTTAGTCAATTATTGTCGATTACTTGTTACTTAACTAATATATATATTAACAAGAATGATAATTATTTCTAAATAAATAAATTGTCACTTTTTGACTGGACATGGTTTAACTTCTGAAACGCAACGTAATTGCCAGCTTGTGTTGCTAATATTATTTAATTAATGATTATTTTTATAAATATAACATTATTATTATTAAATAAATTAAAGTATAAAAGATAGCATTATAAATATCACAGTTAATACATATACATAAGTACTGATATACGACTATATAAATCAACCATACACACATTTTTATTCAGAGACTTCAGAGTAAACTATCGATCGCATCCTCCATCTACTTTAAGATCGATCCGCATCCGCATCTATCCTTTTTCAGATTCGCATCCGATCTCGCAATACAGTCAAATTTTACGACATCCCCGAGTCACTCACTTCAGAAATATATTATATAATATAAATAAATCAGTAAAATACTAATTATATATAATTATATATATATTATCATATAAATAGCTTAAAATTATAACACAACCACAGCGATGCAAAATTAAATGTTCTATATATCATGCATATAATAAATAATATATATATAATATATATATATAATAATAATATACTTACTCCTTTAAGATAGATTCGGTGTAGGATCGGACCAAACTCTAGGAGCTGATTGTACCATATAGTATATTAAAATTAGTAAAAACTCAAATATTATCTTATCAGTATATTTACATTTGTTGTTTATTTTATATTCGAATCATTAATCAAATTTATCTAATACATATTAAATACTGTTTTGATAAAAGTAGTTGAAATATTTAATATTTTTTATTTCTATTATTTGATCAATCAATAAAATTTATACAGGGCATTGTTATAAAGAAGATAAGAATAATCAGAGACACTATTTTTATACGTACAGACTATATAATATTCGTTAGTATTGTCTAAACAAAGATACATTTTCCTTATAAGCTCCAAAAAAAATTATTTTAAAATTTATTCAAGAAAGACGTAATACCTGAAGGTGCTACATACGTACCCAGAGCTTTTGTAAAAAAATAACTTTCTCACAAATACTCGAACTAAGTCTAAAATTATGAAAAATTAATCGCAGCAATCAGGCAATAAATGACGACAAAAATAATAATACTATTAAGATTGTTTCATTGATATATAAAAATCACCCAAAATAATAATAGTGATATTTTGAAAATCGTATATACTAATGCTCAGATGTGTAAGTAGTACAAATATATCATGATAATTCCTCACGTAACACTTATATTTAGATAATGAGCTTATACCAATGAGGCTATTGGTTCTCAAATGTTTGAATTTTATATTCGATATAAAAAATTGTGGGATGATGTCGACAAATGTCAAAAAAATTTTTTTCTAAAAAATGAAAATATAAAACAATTGATCCATCTCATAACTGAACACAATTACTTTCATACAAGACCAATTTGAAATTGTCAAAACATTGTTTTGGAATTTTAGGTGTTTTTATTATTTGGTATTCAAATCGATTGAAAATTCGGTATATTCAGCCGATTTTGACCCAAATAAACAATCTGTAGCTTTTTTTCTGAGTTATATAATATACGTGTTTGCGGAGTTGTTTTTCTTTCTTTTAAACTGCAACATTTATATATTGGCATATTTTATTTACAATTTTTATGGAAATAATCATATATGATATTTTATTTGGTTTTCGGCCGGTACTCAATTATTGTAAAAATATCTATACCAACATATTTGGAATTGCTTCATGACGATCAAACTTATGAATATATATACAAAGATTTGAGATGTATTTAATTCTAAACAGTGTGGAGCGGAATTATGTAATTTGCTCCCATAGTTATGTAGCATTGGTCGATTTTCAAAACATACTATTTCCAATTTATTCATAATTGAATAAATAAGTGGGATATATTTTTCTGTTTATCCGAATCTGCCTTAAGATTTTCAGGTACATGTATCGTCGATGGAGATGCCATTTGTTACTTTTAAGTAAATTAATTATATGTAATATTATATTTAGGAGATGAAACCAGTTGTTAGAAGAAAACAGAAGCAGATTAGTCAAATTGAAAAGAATTGTGAATCTTTAAGAACTATCATAACAAACTATTGATATAGATGAAGAGAACCTAAGAATCAGATGCTAGGTTAATCAAGGGAATTTTAATGGAAGTTTGATAGTGTGCTTAGGGAAATGGAAGTATGGTATCTGAGAGATATTACTTTTAGATATCTAGATACTATGTACTAATAAACTCATTTAGAAAAAGAAATTAAAAAAAATTTTATTTATATAAATTTAAACAAATTTAATAATCTACTTTAATAATATGCTTGACAAATTATATATCTTGGTATTCATCATTTATAGAATGATTATAATATATAATAAAAGTTCCATTAAGGGATCATTACTTTTTTTTGAGATTTAAGTTATTTTAACTTTATTAAGTAAGATAATGTACATTATGACGGGTACGTGTACGATATAAATGATGTAATGTAATAGATATGATAATATCAGCACCAAATAGTGATTCCAGGTAGCTATGCAGATAGGTATATAAAAAATTGAGTAAAATCCACATACACTATATAAATTTAGTAAAAATGATATATTATCTAATAATAATAAAAATCTTATCATAAAAACCTCGCCAGCTACGAGAGATCACTACACTGGTTCGTTACACTGTTCTGGTATTCACTGATGGTAGAGTGTTAACTATATTTCTCCTTCTTTATACTTTATTTGGCTGTCCGTCTTATGTATCAAGTAACTTTAATAATAATTGATGCTAGCTAACTCATTCTTAGATATTTAGGATAGCTTCGCACGTGGCGGTTGGCTGTTAACTGTTCAAATATATATATTGTAACTATGGCTTATAAACCATTATAATATATATATACTTATATTATATATTATATTATATATATTATATAATATTATATTAATAATATATATTATCTATAATATATATATATTAAATATATATATAGTATCTATAAAATATATATATATATATATATATATATAATATATATATATATATATATAATATTATATATTATTATTATATAATTATATAATATATTATTACTATATATATATATATATTATTTATATATTTATAATATATATACATATAATTAATATTTAATATATATATGTAATAATTAATATATATATAAATATATTATTATATATTATATATATATATCATATATATTATAATATAAATAATATTATAGTATTTAATATATATATATATTATAATTCATAAAATTAATATATATAATTTATTAATTATATAATACTTAATATATAATATATATATATATATATAATATATATATATAGTATATATATATAATATATATATTATTAATATATATATATATTTATATATATTATATAATATAATATATATATGCGTTCCTAGTAACGCTTTTTGCAACGGGTCGTGGAACTTTTATTATTTATGATATAATAATAATATACCACGGTAAAAGGGTCGCTCTAACCTTTTCCAACGACGAATAAAGCTCAAAAAACGTAGTTTTTTTTAAAACATTACAATTAAAATAAATTAAATAAATTAGAATAAAATTAATAAATAATATTATAATTATAATAATTATATTTTTAATTAAATAATAAATAAATAAATAAAAATAAATAAAATTAATAAATTAAATAATTATTATTAATTAATAAAGATAATTATAAATATATATATATATATATATATATATATATAAAATTATATCATATTCTACGTACAATATTATATTATATAACATATATATATATATATTATAATATATTATATATATTATATATATATATATATATATATATATATATATATATAATATATATATATATATAATTTATATATATATATCACGTATGAATGGCTACACTCAAAGGAACAACCCGCACCGTAACAAATACTATCAAAACACACTGCACTCACGACTCAACCTTACTAAGCTGTACGTTTTAGAACGCAACATTATTTTAAGAAAAGAAGAATATATGAGATATTTTCATATCTGT
This sequence comes from Trachelipus rathkii, assembly GCA_015478945.1. Lineage (NCBI taxonomy): Eukaryota > Metazoa > Arthropoda > Malacostraca > Isopoda > Trachelipodidae > Trachelipus > Trachelipus rathkii. The sequence goes on from JABUQX010040448.1 coordinate 29,097, forward strand.
AAATTTTTTCAATGAACCAGCCTTTGTTGTTATGAGTATAGGGGAGAAATGATCATACATCATGATAAAGTGAGAATTTTATAATTAAAAATAATATTTACCACTTGATAAATATTTCTAGGAGGTATTAGTATATAACTACTTATTAAATTATATAATATATAATATATTAATATATATTAATATATATATATATATATTATATATATATATATTAATATATATATATATATATATATATTATATATATATATATTATATAATATATATATATATTTAATATTATATTATTTATATATTTATATAATTATATATCTATATATTAATAATTTAATATGATATATATATGTATTATGCCAATATATTCACTCTTACAATCAATTATACAAAATTACACATATAAACAACATTGACTACCATAAGCACCAATCATTCAACTACTATATAGTATCTATATATATATATAATACACTTCGTAAACTCATTAGAATCCTTTGTATATACTATCCTACACTCAAAATCCATTTATCCATTCCAATAGCGAATCAAATTGATTACTTACTATAAAGCTTATAATCAACTCCCATATCACTTAACTTTCAAAACTATTAACTACTAAAAAGAATTCCCAGAATTCATTTTTTGCTCTCTATTCATAATTTTCATATAACTGTCAGGGAATACTTAGCACTCTAAAAATAATATTACATCTATATAAGAACTCACGTGCATGAATGATAATAATATACTAAATGTACCTTTAGGAAATGTGAACATGGATGTTCACATAGCATTTTTATCTATCATACGTTATAAAAAGTGATTCTGAATGTATTATTTTTATTATTATACGTATATTATATAATATATAGTATTATTATATAATATATAGTATTATAATAATTATATTATATTATATCTATTTACTTTCACTTCTGAAAAGATTTATATATTTATTATAGTTTATATATTGTACTATATATAATTTACTATACATCTCACACTAGATCGTTAGGAAATTATATTTATTTAAGTGATATTTTAAAAACTTTAGAGATGATATTTATTTTATAGTAATTTTATTTAATCAAATATTAATAAAATTAATAACGTTATAAATAAACTTATTAATTAGGTAATTATCTATAGCATTAAAATTTTTACTCAGGTTATTGTATTAGGTTATTATTAATTTTTTAATCACTGGCTAATATCTCCCCTCAATAAAAAATACTCTTATTTACTGTCATTTATCCTCATGACCTACATAATTTGTCAATTATATATTTTTATTTATTTATTATATCATTATTTAGGATACTGAAAGATTTAGTCGCCCGCTATCAAGACGATAAGATTGAATAATTATAATAATAGTATCACTATACTGTAATATGTAAATTATGTCTTATTAAATATGTTATGTGTTATTATGAAATAGTACATATATATAGTATTTATTAAATATTATATATATATCATAAGTATATAATATATTATATATATATATATATTATATATATTATATATATCTATATAATTATAAGTTTGTATATGTATGAATGTGCACATTTGTGTATGAGTATGTGTGTGGTGTAGTTACTAAAGGATAATTGTGGTATGTGTTGAAGTGTTTGGTGGTCATTACATTGTATATTTCTGGCAGTTTTAGCTATTTTATCTACTGTTATATATATATATAGTATTTATATATATTATATATATATTATATTTTTTTAAAAATATCGATATGATTTGATGTATGTGATTATATATGATATATCTTAAATAATATTATATATATATTCTAAATATATTATATATATATATATATAATATATATATATTAATATATATATATATATATATTATATAAGTATAGGTTACTTTCAATCTTTCGCTTAGAAACGCGGCAATTTTCAGTCAAAATGGATATAAGAACGAAATATTGACAAGAGTCATGGAAATGAACTGTAAGTATTTTAATTCAACTGACGTTCCATAGTATTATAAAATTAATAAGCCACCTATACTTGTGTGAAATTTTAATGTAGTTTATAACAATTTTTTTAAGTTTAACATTGATTTTATAATAAATTAGAACAAAAATTCGATTAATTTTGAATACCTTGAAAATCTAGCTAAAAAATAATGAGTGAATAAGTAATCAATAAACAAACAAATCTTCTTTTTAATACAAATATAAATATTATTCATTAATTATATAATATATACTATATATATAATAATAATATTAATATATATATTTAATTTAAAAAGGCTTCAACCTTGAATTCTGGAAAGGTTAATGTGCCTTTATAGGTTGACATCATAAGAAGATAGAAAATATTAGATAAATAACTTTTTTATTTATCTTTTTTTTGGACAAATACTTTTAATTACTTTAATATAAAAAAAAGTAACTAACTACCCAAATAATCACATTACCGACGTACCACATTCAATATATCTCACATTCATATTAGCATCTACATAACTTAATTATTTATATATATATAAATATATATATGATATATATATATAATAAATTAACTATATATATATAATTATACTATATTATTAATATATATATTAATATATATATATATTCTATTATATATAATAATATATATATAAATTATATATTAATTAATATATGTACATATATACTATACATAAATACACATATACAATTAATTTATTTACTATATATATATTATTATACATATATTAAATTATATAATATATAATATTATATTAATATATATATATATATATATATTATATAATTATATATATATATATATATATATATATATTATATATTACATATATTAAGCTATTTATAGCTTTTTGACATCTATACATTCAATTCGTGGCAGTGTCAAACTAAAAAAGTTTTTTATTGCAAAAAAATTTCTAAAATATAATTTATTATTTTTTATTTTCGTATAAAAAACAAAGCATACTATAATATTATTTTATATATATATTATTTATATAATATTAATATATATATATAATATATATAATATATATATATATATTATAATTATATATATATTATATTATAATATACTTATATATATATATATATATATAACTTATATATTATTATATATATATATATATTAATATAATTAATTATATATATTTAATATATATTATTTATATATATTAAGATAAATATTAATTAATAATTATATATAATATATATATATATTATATATATATAATATATAATATAAATTAATTAATTATATAATAGTTATTATTATATATAGCATTCCATAAATCAAATTTGTAACGTTCACATAGACTAGGAATAAAAATAAATTTGTTTTCGTGTACCATATTTAATCCTATCATCTATGTATAATATTTATTTATATATATATATATATATATATCTATATATATATATTATATATATATATATATATATATATAATATATACTATATTATATATATATATATTAATTATATATAATATATATATATATATATATATTTATAATATATTATATATATATATATACTATATATATATTTTTATATATTTATATATATTATATATATATATTTTTACAGTTAACGACACGCTCACGGGCGAGCCTAATCTATGAAGGGGTGCGCTCATTTGAAGTCTGAGCAACGGAGCCAAGAGCGAATATAGCTAACACTCACAGACCGACAGTGACGACTGGGTCTTGCTTAGCTGGGCGACGTGTTTTACCTCTGAGCTACGGACACTATTTTGGTGCTTGATTCCAATGCTTTCTTCACATATACGAACCGACTCCGCCCATTCTTCTTATAATAAATAACTAAATCCAGGAGATCGTCATCTCTGTATTTACTTAACTTTCTGTTGTATTATGGAAGCAACAAGTATTAAAATTATTGCTCCTTCGCTACATTAAAGTAGATTTAAATTTTGTTTAATTTAATAAAAAAAATTAATTTTGTATTCTTTTCTAAATAGGGTTTTGCATAGTCTGATCAAATGTTCTCTCAGAAACCATCTCCTTTCCCAGCAATCAAACTTCCAATGCCCTTGTCTACCAGCTGTTTTTCCTGTCTCTGATCTAATTCTTTCTTGAATCTTCTCTTTCCACTTCCTTTCAATGCGTGCCGTTCTGACTGCAGCGGCTCATATTATATACAAAGAATTTCTAAATAACAAATGTGCATCTTCCCTCGACTACAATTGTCCTGAAAATTTCATGCAGATCGAATAAACAGAAAAAATATCCAAATTTTTCGAAATTGAACAACCTGAAATAGTAATTTTTGAAAATCGGACAATTGCTCAGATATGGGGTCAAATAGCATATCCGCTCCAACCACTGTTTAGTAGATAATCAATCTTTGTATATTCAAGTTTGAATTCATTTCGAAAAGAAATTGTAGGAGAGTAACCAAAAATGTCAAAAACATAGATTTTCAAAATTGAAAATACCAAAACAATGACTACAGACACAGAAAAACACTCGCAAACGACGTTTTAGACGTCAGGAAAAAAGCTACAGTTTTGGTGTTTATTTGGTACAAAATCGGCTGAATATACCTGAATTTTCAATCGATTTTGCCAAAAACACCACTTGTAAGCCTGTTTATAAGGTTTAAAAAATGTCTTTTCCCAAGTTGTTTTTTTTCGGTCTGAATCAATTGTTTTGGTTATTTTCAATTTTTAGAAAAATATCTTTTTTGACATTTGTCGACCTCTCTACAATTTTTTTCAGAAATTGACATCAACTTGAATAACAAAGATGGATTAATTAATCTAAAAAGTGTTCGGGTGGAATTATGATATTTGACGCTCACATCTGAGCATTGGTCGATTTCAAACCTACTATTTTTTGGTTTAAATTGAAAAATTGGATATTTTTCTCTTTATCCGATCTCATGAAATTTTCATGACATTTGTAGTCGGGGGAGAAGCACATTTTTTATTTAGATAACCTTTTTTGTAAACATGTTTCAAATCCCAAAGTTTTTTTTTGAATTTTTTTTGTTTTGGAATACATTTTAAGAAATAATTTTTTTGGAAATTTTTTTAAAATCAATTCTTTTGAGTATACAGAAAAAATTCTAAGTAAACAGAGAAATGTCTCGTTCCGACTAATCCAAGCCGCTGAAAATTTTATGTTGATCTAATAAATAGAAAAAAATATATAAAAATTTCACTTTTTCAACGTTTAAGTATGAAATTTGTTTAATTGTCATTACGCTATAAAATAAAAACAAATGAAAATCGATAGCACATTGAGTTTTATACATTATCTATTAGTGTACAATCAGCTCCTAGAGTTTGGTCGATCCTCCCGACTCACCTGTATAGTCTAATATATTATATATAGTATATATATATATATATATATATAAAATATATATATATATATATAATATATATATATATATATATATAATAATTATATGATATATTAGTGATGGACCGGATGTCAAAATTTGACTGTTTGCGGATGGATGCGGATCTAAAAAGGAAGAGCGATGCGGATGCGGAGCGATCTTAAAGTAATGAGGATGCGGATGCCGGATTTTACTCTTTTGAAGTCTGAATAAAAAAATTATCTATTTATATATATATATAATATATTATATAATATAATATATTATATATATTATATAATATGATATATATATATATATATATATATATATACTATAACCAATTTCAGTAAGATTCGTCTTTCCTCCTCTTATTAGATCTGATGGTTCTGTTGCTAATTCCAACTGAAAAGGCAATCTCTTCGGCCTCCTATTTTCATCTAACTCCACCCTGGACAATTCTGGCATACTGATAATCCTCCTTCTCTCTCTCTCTCTCCAATGCATTTGCCTGTGATTACATTCGATCGGGTGCAAGGGCTCCTGAAAATATACGACGTGTAGGAAGGCGGGTGCCCGGATGGCATTCCTCCAGAGTTTGAGGGAGTGTGCTTCGTACTATCCGCGCCCCTCATTCAACTATAACCTCTATATCTCAATACTTAACACTTTCCCTCAGTGTTGGAAAAAGCACGGCATGTCCAACCTATTCCGAAACAAGGAAGCCGTCTAATCCTTCCAACTATCGCCCTTAGCTGCTTACTGTAATTCTATCTAAATCTTGAAATTCTCTCCAATTCTCATTTCTAGATCACTGGAATCTATTCAACGTTCTTCCGATCGCCAGTAACGGCTTTCGGCGCTCGGAGATCTACATGGCGATATAAGGGTTTCCTAATCTACTGATGTTTATGGTTTTTTGCCGCCCTTAGGAATCTACGGTGAGACTTGGCGTGGTGGCGCTTTGACATTCCAAAGCATTTGACCGGGTATGCACGCGTCACTGCTCTCCAAGCTTCCCTCTTTGGGTTTCCCTCCTACTCTATGCTTACTACGTTCTAGTTTTCTTTCAAATCGTTCCATATCAGCTGTTGTTGATGGACGAATTCTTCTTCCTTTTCCTGTCAATATGGTTTCTCAGGTTCTGTCGTATCTCCTACTTTATTGCCTACTTTTCATTAATGATCTTCCTGCATGCCCATCTAACTCTATTCACTCATATGCCCGATGACTCGACGCTTCATTCTTCAACTCTATGCAATCTGCTGCCTTCTTTTACTTCTAGAATTACCTCTGGTCTTAATCTTTCCGATTCTATTCTTCTGCTGATTCTGGAAGAATTTCCGGGTGGGGTCGTCTCAGCCTTGTGAAATTCAATTCCTTAAAAACCCACCTTCTACAAATCTCTCTCTCACGACACCTTCTAACTTACCTATCTCTTTCGACGGTTCTCTCGTCTCTCCTGTTGACATATAAACATCTCTGGCCTTAACATAAACAAAAAAATGTCTTGGAAACCTCACTCACAACGGTGCCGCTAGGGTCCGGCCTTCAAAAGAAACTTGGGTTCGTTTAGACTGCGAGACTTTTTTCCTCTTCTAATGCTTCCAAACTATAAGGGCCTCATTCCGCCTTGAACTGGAGGTACTGCCCTCAATATTGGGGGGGGGCTCGGTTCACCCGGATTTTTGGATTGGTCGAGTCAAAGGCCATAAATGCCATTATAAACTGTTCTGTACTTTCCAATTCACTGGACCCCTATTTTTTGCGCGTCGATTGTGCTTTAATCTCTTTTTCTATAGGTACGCAGCGACAGGTGCTCGAGGAGCTTATCACTCGCGTACACCACCCTTACGTCGCCCTCGTAGCACTAGAGGTGCTGTGTCTGCACATGAGTTTTGTGTTGGTGTAGGTAACTCAGGCTAGTTTCACAGCTGCTTCCTTCTTTCCTGCCACAGCTGTTCTGTGGAATTCCTCTTCCATCTTCTGTTTTTCCTGCCGAATTTAATCTCCCCCATTTCAAAGCCTGCGTCTGTGCTCTCCTGCGTAATTTACTTTTAGTTGTTGACTTCTGAGGCGTGAAACACCCCCTCCTTGAATAGGGGCTCTGCCCGTGAGTGGTGTGACAACTGGTAATTATAAATATATATATATATAATATTATATAGTATATATATAATATATACTATTATATATATATATATATAATATATATATATATTATATATATATATATTATATATATATATATATGATATATATATATACTATAGTTATATATATATATCTATATATATATATATATAATATATATCTTATAATATATATATATTATATAAGATATATATATAATTATATATTAATATATAATATATATATTATAATATATTATATAATATATATATTATATAATATATATATATATAACAATTATATAGTATATATATATATACATAAATCGAATTCAAAAATTACAATTATTCCCATACACTCCCCCCCAGACTAAAAAATTTAGTTTATATGCATTATCAAAATCAAATGTGGAACATCCGCAACATCCTGCATGTTTTTCAAAAGATGGAGCGGCTGCTGGATCTGCCTGCTAAGTAGGATGCGGATGTGATGCGGATGTCACATTTAGTGGCGGGATGTTTCCCGCAAATGCGGATGCGCGATGTCCAGTCCCATCACTAATATTTATATATATATATATATATATATAATATAATAATATATATAATATTAAAACTATATATATAATATTATATATATATATTAATAATAATTTATTATATATAGAATGCATCTGTCCCGAACTGTGGATGAGTTGTACTTGAATCGTCAAAAATCGTTGTCTTTATGTTATCAAGTGGTGTCGGACAAGGTTGGCTGACCACTCATCGATATTTGAAAAATTCCTTCTTCGTTGAGTAAAACGTAAAGAGTGAAAATGAAAATAAACTTAATGTACAAATACAATTAGCCATTTGTTTGTAAGGGTCAATTTGGACAAACGCTTTAACTGCAACGAAAAACTGCAACAACAATTTAATTAGTACTTTAAAGCTTATTGATCATACGTAGAAAATGGAAAACTTACAAACCAGAACACTTTGTAGAATACCAGACAAAAATTTTTAAAAAATATCTCTCAATGAAATGAAAGTCTTGCAATGATGTAAGTTCAACGAAGCGTCACCTAAAATAAAGGTGAATTTAACTAAGGTCATTTAGAATGAAATTTAAACAAAAATTTCAAAACAAAAATGTCTAAGCAGTCCTACCTATCCCAATCCAATATAAACAATTCAACTTTCTTCCATAGCCTTACATTTTGGATTACAAAAACTAAAAAAAACCTACCCCCTCCATCTCTTTTACCCAAAACAATACATTCTCCCTGAAAACAACTTAAGCCCCTACCCAAAAACCCCCCAAAAACAATGCGTTTATCAAATACCATGCAACAACTGTAATTCCATATATATATATAGGCGAAACATGCGACTTGGACCGTAGAATCAAACAACACTCTCATGACTTGCAAAATGATAAACAAAACCCATCCCTCACCCACCATTGAACCCAAACAACCCACATAATAAACCCCAAACACACAAGCATCTTAAAACACTCAAATCAAACAAAAAAAAAGGAAAATTATCGAATCTGTATATATTTATAACACGAATAACTATAATAAAATCCGGGTCGAATATATAATTGGATTATATGGACCAAGCGCCACAATCCTTTCTCAAATACTTTAAGCAGCTACAAACACAAAAAATACCAACCAACCATAAAGAATGAAAAAATAAAAAATTAAAGGAGGATTTTCATTCTGCTCCCGCCGTAGTGACAGTTCTCTTTTGTCTTTTTAACCTGAAGGAGGCCCAAAGTGCTAGCTTGGGCGAAAGCTCGCATGAATCTAATTTAAAAAAAATAAAAAATACATATAATGTAGTTTATAATCGAAAAAGTAATTTAAAATGTTCGTTTTATCATATAGATAGTATAAAAAGTTTCGAAAAATAAAATCAGTTTTTAACATTAAAGTTTCAACTATGCACACTCCCTAGCCCCGTGCATACAGTTATTATTTTATTACGCCAAGGGTTAAATACATCTATAATATAATATCCGCGTTGAAGTGTAATCATAAAATCCATATATAAAATATTATATATATATATATATAATATATATAAATATATATAGTATATCTATTATATATATAATATATATATAATAATATATATATATATATATATATATATAATAATAATATATATATACTATATATATATATATATCATATATATTATATATATAATAAATATCATATATATATATATATTACTACTACCCCTGACTTATACAACATAATAATTCTAAAACACTACCTGACTAATACATAACTATACTACTATCTACTACTGCCCTGACTGTTATTACAACTACTACTACTACTACTGACGACTACATTACACCTACTACTACTACTGACAGTGCCTGACTGTTAAACCACGACTCTTACTACAACTACAATTACTCAACTACTACTACTAACTACAGCTACTACTCCTGCTACTACTGTCTACTCATACTCTTAAATCTACACTCCCATATTGTATTACTCCTACTACTATCTACTCCTATTCTACTACTACTACTACATACTAACTACTACTACTGACTACTACTTACTAACTTCTACTACTACTACTAGCCCACACGCTCTACCCCCTTTGCGTTATTATATTATTAATTATATTATTATATTCTTATTATATCATTATTATTAATTATTATTATATTATTATTATTATTATTATTATTATTATTCTTATCCACCACCCCCCTTAAGCCTAACCCCGCTTTGGTATATCACATACACTTGTGCCGCGCCTGTAGGCTAGCGCCCACGAAGCTTCCGTTGATGAATGCAGTCATCACGCATGGAGTTGGTTTATACACCACCCCTCGCCCCTTCTCAGTTATTATTATTATTATATTATTCATTATTATTATTATTATTTTATTATTATTAATTATTATTATTATTAATTATATTATTATTATTATTATATTATTATCATCATCCGCCCACCCCCCTTAAGCCCTAACCCGACTTTGTATATTTACATACACTGTGGCGACCGTAGGCGGGCGCACACGAGCGTTCGGTTGATGACACAGTCATCAACGCATGGAAGTTGTTTATACACGTCTACACTAATGCCATAATACAACACCCCCACCCCACCCCTTCGTTAATTATTATTATTATTATGTATTAATATTATAGTATTATTCTTATTATTATATTATTATTATTATTATTATTGTAAATTATTATTATTAAATTATTATGATTATTATTATGTTTATTATTACTATTAATACTTACTGAAACTCCCATTAATATCATCATTATTATTATAATTAATTATTTATTACTATATTATTGTATGGGTTTAACTTCTGAATTTGTTTCTGCGCATTAGCAGAACTTCTTTCTCTTCTTCTTTTCTTCTCTTCCTTTCTCTTCTTCTTCTTCTCTTCTCTCACAACAATCCCATAAGCCGCATCCTACACCACATCAACGCAAGAAACAGAACGACGCCAAACAACAACGACATTCCATGTAACAGCATCTACACCGACACAACAACAATGCCAGAAGCATCATCACAACACCACATCCGCATCAACAAACAATGCCAACCACCATTCACATCTATTATAATAAAATTAAAAGAAACTTGTAAAAAAAACATCTGAGGACAATGAAACTTAGAGGTTTTATTCCCAAACAAACAGCAAAACCTTCACAATCCATGAAACAGCATTCTACGCCTACAAACAACAAAACCAACAAAACAACTAACAACAACAACAACAACAACAACACAACAACAACAACAGCGAGCAACAACTCATGAAGTAGTATATAAACACCCCGAGCTATTTACGTGAACACCCACACTACGTGAGCCCCACAGGAATATATATAATAGTAATCATATAATATAATATATATATATAATATATATATATACATACATAAAGGTAAAGTATCAACGATCCACAATGACAATGACTACTGTTACTATACCACTATTCATGAAACTGAATCTACTACTACTCCGACCCCCCCCGACTACTACACTATCCAATGAATCTGAATCTACTATACTACTACTACTACTACTACTACTTACTACTACTACTGACTACTACTACTACTACTATCACCTATCCGCTATTATTATTATTATTCTATATTATTATATAAATTATTATTATTAATATTTTACTTTAAAATTCAAAGACGAAAAGTAGTACATATTTGTCCTTTACGCAGAAAAAGAAGAGAAAGCGGAGAGAGAGGAGAGAGAGAGAGAGAGAGAGAAGAGAAGAGAGAGAGAGAGAGAGTAGGAGAGAGAGAGGAGAGAGAAGTAGGGCAGTGAATTTATTTCGAGGATTGAATTTCGAAAACGCTGGTACAAAGTGGTCATCAACACATCGAATTTCAGATAGTACCTTGCGTGCTTTGCCGGTCCTTCCAGTCGCGTGATTTAAAATGTGAGTTTAAAAGAACTGTCTAATTTTCATGCCGATTCCACCAAGTTAAAGAAATGAAAAAACATGTTTTTACATTACTTAAAGCGGTAAAGGGGTAAATAATCTCCCCAATCACAACGAGGTTATATAGAGCTATAGGCTTACTCCATCCACCTCACAATGAGGAAAGCTTTGTCCCTTCTTACTGTGTTAAAGAATCCTCATCGTTGCACAATGTTTCAGTAATGAATCTATTTATAAAAATAATAATGATATATAAAACGTTTTTTGCTTCTTGTCCTATGCCTACACCTTTCGATCTGGTATTAGGCTTAAAACAGCCCTGTGCGGAAAAAGTCGTATCCTAAATTTAGGGCTAAAGTAGTTATTTCATCACATTCCACAGAAAGAGTCCAGTCTCATATCTGCGAGGAACGAACGTTGTTGTGTGCTTTGTGATGGATTGTCAAGGTACATAGATAATAATAATATCATAATAATGAATATAGTAAAATAATAATAATACTAATAATAATAAATTAATATATAATAATAAAATAATACTAATAAATAATAATAATAATAATAATAATGATAATACAATAATAATAAAATATATAATAATAAAAATATATAATTAAAATAATAAATAATAATAATAATAGATATGATAATAATAATGATAATAATCCACGTTAGTAAGAGCAGAGCCGTATTATTAAATAACTTTGAAAATATTTTCAGTCAGCAATGAATGAATAATATAAATGTAGGTGAATAATTGTTGTTTTTAAATAAAATCCTGGAATTGATTTTAATAAATATATGTTAACAGAGACATAATTTTATGCTATGTTTATACTTATACAATGCCTTAAAATACGATTTAAGCAGAGTCAATAGAAGTTGAATATATATATATATTATATAATATACTATATATAAAATATATAATATAAATATATATAATATATATATTATATATATATATATATATGATATATATAATATATCATATATATAAAGTAGTGAATGTACATGTAACAACACACGTGCCTCCCATGACTGGTCCTAGTAAACGTCGCGCTCGTAATGACGGGAATTTGTTGTAGTAGTAGTAGTAAGTAGGAGTCAGTAGTAGTAGTAGTAGTAGTAGTAAGTAGTAAGTAGTAGTAGTAGTAGTGATTCTGCTAGCGGCTTGTAGTAGTAGTAAGTAGTACTAGTAGTGTGGTTTGATTTAATTTAATATTCTAGTAAAAATTATTTTATACACTTGTACTATGAAGATTATAAAAACAAAAAGTCTTATCAGTTAATAATCATATTCTTTGCTCAAAAGATAATGATTTATTATAGAAGTTTTAAGAAACTTGACAATAATTTTATTAATAAATGTTACGTGTATAAATTAAGTGTGGGTGAATGTGACCACCCAACTCCCAGCGTTATGTTTCGGGCAATGCAACGAACGCTCGGTATGCACCCCTACGGGGCGCACGTGTGTGGGGTGTGCATGTGTTTAGGTCTGGGGTGTTTATATTTTGCTTCATGAGTTTTTTCTGTTGCTGATGTTGTTTGTTGTTGTTTCATGATTGTTCTTTGTTGTAGTAGTAATAGTAGTAGTAGTAGTGTAGTAGCAAGTAGTTGTAATAGTGGCATTATTATCAGCTTTAATAGTAGTACTAGCAGTTGTAGTTGTTGTAATGTAGAAGCCGAAGATCACATCTCCAGCATGATTAAGAGGTAATCAATATAATAAAATAATAATAATAATAAAATAATAATTGAATAATAATAATAATACATAATAATAATAATAATAATAATAATAATAATAATAAAACATCACATCCAGATTATTTTTTAAAAAACTTTGGAATAATTTCAGTTAACAAAAGGTGAATACTATAAATGTAATGATTCATTAAAACAAAATGTTCTTAATAAATAGCCTCATTATATATTAAAATATGATTAAAGCCATTAAAGCATTAAAGCCATTAAAGCATTAAAGCATATAAAGCATTAAAGCACAAAGCATTAAAGCAAGTAAGCATTAAAGCATTAAACATTAAAGCATTACAGCAGTAAAGCATTAAATGCATTAAAGCAGTAAAGCATTAAAGCATTAAAGCATTAAAGCAAAAGCCTTTTGTTTTCCGCTGTTGCTAAGTAATTTGGCTAAAGGATTGACAATTTGAATCATTTAAGCCAAAGGACAGCACTTTATTTAAAATGAAAATTCTTTAAAATTTTATTAGTAAGTTAAAATGTGTAATATGTTCATGACATAATTCATATGGATGGCTGGTGGTGTTGATTCAATGTTGTTTTGTGCTGATTCTGTTTGTATTAACTCAAGGCTTCAAGTGGCATCAGCTGTAGAAGCTTATAATTGTGATTGTCGTTGTTTTGTTGTTGTTGTCTCTGGTTGATTCTGTTTGTAATAATTCTAAGTTTCATCGGTTTCAGATGTAGAAGATTATGATTGTGAATGGCATTGGCTTGTCATTGTTGTTGCGGGGTTGATTCTGTTTGTATTTAAACTCCAGGCTTCATTGGCTTCAGATGTAGAAGTTTATGATTGTGAATTGCTGTTGTTTTTGCTGTTGTTGTCGTTGTTGTTGCTGGTTGTTGTTTGTCATTGTTTCTTGCGTTGGTTTGCTGTTTTTTGTGTGATTCGTCTTTAAAGTAATCCACTCCTTCCTTCCATTGTATTCAGCTGTAAAGAGCTTCTGAGTAGAAACAACTGTTGAAAAGTCAGTATTAGTAATTACCTCTCTCCTCTCTCTTCTCTCCTCTCTCTCTCCTTATCTCTCTCTCTCTCTCCTCTCTCTCTCTCTTTCTTCTCTCTCTCCTCCTCTCTTCTCTCTCTCTCTTCTCTCTCTCCTCTCTCCTCTCTCTCCTCTCTCCTCTCTCTCTCTCTCTCTCTCTCTCTCTCTCTTTCTCCTTTTCTTTCTCTTTTCCTTGTTCTACAAAGATGTATTACTTTAAGCCTTCTGATTAAAGTTTTAGGAACCATTACAAAGTTTCAAAATAATAAATAATAGAAACAATAATAATAATATAAATAATAATAATAATAATAATAATAGCTGGTAGTGATAGTAGTAGAGTAGTAGTAGTAGTAGTAGTAGTAGTAGTAGTAGTAGATTCATGTTCCAATGGAGTGGTAGTTAGTCGGAGGGGGGTTGGTAGTAGTATAAGTATTCAAGTTTCAGCATAGTGGTAGTAGAACTAGTTAGT
>JABUQX010040449.1:0-42500 GCA_015478945.1 Trachelipus rathkii
CAACGTAGGGTGAAAAGGTCTCGTCGACTTTTCAAAAAAAAACCTCACTCATGCGAGAATCATATCATCACGATCTATTTTTGGGGCCCCTCCCTCTAATAATTTTTTAAATTCTTCGCTCCACCCTAGCTTTTCCACAATATTTTGGCAGTGTTCCTCGAAATCACCAAAGAGCCTGACGTTCTTGTGGTTTGGAATATTTAATTCTGCGAGCTGTCGAGATTCGATTTCCGTTTGAATTTCTCGGATGGGTTCTCGATTGATAAAAAGCCGAGGGCAAGATTCGGGCGCCGAGTAAACCAAATGAGCGAAAGGAGCGAGGGTTAAAGAAGCTCCTATTATTATTAATAAGTCGCAATTTTGAAACTCTTTGATGCGTTTACTTATATCTTGCGGAGGTAAAGGCTCGTTGTATAGTAGGATATCCGGTTTCACCACGCCTTTGCCGCAAACGGAGCAAATGGGAATAACGCTTTCGAAAAAAAAAAAAAATATTCGTTTTTCATCCATTCTCGCGTGTATTCTTCTTTGCACGAAAGGCAATGATTCGTGCGAAGCGAGCCGTACATTTCCGTGATCTTTTCAATCGGGATACCGGCTAAGGTATCCAGCGTATCTACGTTTTGCGTGTAATGTCGCACCAAGATCCCTTTGTCGTGCAGCAGTTTAACGAAGTAGTGAGCTGGAGTTGGTTTAAATTCGGACGGGTAAAAATCTTTAAACAATTTAAAAAAAGGTTTCGGTTTCTTTTTGAAAGATTCCATATCGAATATAGCTCTGGGGTTCGGCAACTCTTCGTCTTCGTCGTATTTTTGTATATTTTTATATATTTTGATGGTCGATGACCGATCGTCGGGAATTTCCAAAGAGGTAGATATCTCGGAACCGACCAAAGTGATTACGTTTTTACATTTTCGGGTGTTAATGAGGGAACCACGTCGTCGAGCGTCAGTCGCCGGTTCTTGGAGGTTTTTACCTCGGACGATGATGCGCTTGTCGTTGATGCGATATGTTCAGCCATTCTAGGTCAGAAAATATTGTGATAATTCGACAGACCTCAAGCTCTTATTTATATAGTAAATTCGAAAATAGTTTCTTATAATTGTTACTTTTTATTTATTAATTTATTTATTATTTTTTTATAATACTATTTTGATTTTTCACGTTTTTAAATGTAATTTAGTTTTCAAAGTTGCAATCCGATGTTTTAGAGTAAAACTATCTGTTATTTTTTTTCAATCTAACTGGAATCATTTCGTTTTCAATTTTTTTATTCGTTATTTATTATTTCTCTTTTTAATATGACCAAAAATCTGTAATGAACGTATTTTTCAAAACTACTTTTTTTGAAGAATATTTAGCTAGGTTACAAATTAATTTGTATTTTGACATTTTCAAATTACTCACGTCTCGTTTGCGGTAATAATTACTGTTTTGGGGCTTGCTTATTTCTTTGTTATATATCGAATAAAAAAAATCTATCATACATTTTTTCATATATTTTTTTATTGTAAATAACAATATAACATTGTTTTTATTTTCATCTCGTTTTTTTCGATGATTATTATTTTATTTTCTTTTTTCCGCTCTGATAAAGGGTAGTCCGTGTTTCTTATTCTACATTACTTGTTAACGCTTTAATCCTTAGTTAACAGTTTTTATTCCTCGTTTTTGCGATTTCAGCATCCTGAGAAACGCATTTTATTGATTGTTTTTCTTGTAAAGACATAATATTGCGTTTTTTTACTCTTCATCTTCTTTATAACGCCCGAATCGCGAACTGAAGGTACTTAAATACTTTTTTAATGGAGGAAGAGATGTGAAAATTTCTCCCTTATTTATCAAAAATGGGAACATCAAAAAATTGGCTTTCTTTGGTAGATTCTTTTCAATCACTTGTATCGGATCGTAAATAGATCCTGCGGAACGTTATACAATATGTGTTTCTTTTGCTCTTTCGTATTTTATCCATCGAATCGGTTTGATCCCGAAAAACACGGCCTTGCTGATTTTTCTGGAGTCTAATGATGTAATTATTGTTTCGACCCGCGTTTTAGTGCGCATTTTGGTTTGTCGAATCGTGTTACATACCTGATGAATATAATAAGGATCGGTTGGTCAGCTATCTTATTGTGCTCTTTCTGTGAAACATGCTGACTGTTTGAAATGTCGCGTACTATTAAACTGAGGGAGCATCGATACGTCAGATTATTACGCTCTTCCCGTTGACCGAGTTTATATTGTGCTGCTCCTTGCGAATATTTAGTTTTTTTCCGTATGACGCTTCTCTTTATGGTGGCGTTCATGAGTATAACCGCCTCTGTAACGTCTTTAGGGTGCAGATTGGTGTTCCAATTCGAGTATCAGTGTTTTAATTAAGCTTTTGGATCTTTTTTTGGTTTTTTATACAGTTCCCGATATGTTTTAAGAGTATTAGAGCGTGAATTAATGATTAAAGAAAAAACGATATCTACCTCTAGTCGCATCGAGTTGCTAGAAATTCGGTAAATGGTTGTTGTGGTGTCTACATGAGCACTTCTACGATTCGTCACGACGTAGCTTTCTTTTCTCAGATGATGAATAAATATTTTTTCCCATCTGATTTTCACTAATCGGGCTAAACTAACGTGCAAATGTCTCTGGCATAAAGGGCGACGAGATGTTAAGATACTTATTCATCGATAAATGAGATAGAGAAAATGGGTTGGTGTATCTCCTATTTATTTTGAGTGTGTCCTGCGAACTCTTTGCCTGTATGCAAGATTTTAACGATTATTTGCATATTTGTAAGAGAGGTCGTATACGAAATATTTGTTGAAATTGATTTTTCGAACGAATTGCGGAAGCTTCGCATTCCTCCATTAAAAGAATTAACTACATTAACTGTGGATTATAACAATATCGAGGAAATTATCGAAATTTCACCGTTGTTTAATTTACAAAAAATAGGAGTTCGTTTAACCCATAAACACCCGTCTACCGCCGTTGGCGACTCTCGCATAAGATTGTTGGCCGCAAAAACGGGGGTGAAGACGCTAGAATTGATTTTCAGGTACACGTCGGAAGACGAATTATTTCCCAACTACTCCTATATTAAGTTTCGAGATATGTTTAGCAAATGCGATAATTGTTCCAGCCAAAAATTAAATAATATAGTCGTGGCGGTTGAAATTGAAAATAAAAGAATAATCGAATGGAATATCAGAGAAGCCAATACGCAATTCGAAAACCGCGTAACGTTATCGAGGGCGGAAGAAGAAACAGCAATAGCGTCAGCATCGGGAGATCCATATTCCGAAGAACATCTCAGTCCGTTATTAAAAGGGTTGGCGAATAGTTTTCAGAAACTTCTTACCGAAGATCGTGATGAAGAAAACGAAATCGAAATACCATTTTGTCTCTCATGCGGAGGTATCTACGGCGTTATGTGGCTATTTATGAGCAATATGGAAGGGGGTGCTCAGATATGCCATTTACACACGAGTAAGTCGTGGCGAATGAAAATGGAAAAAAAAATAATCCAATCTTGGGATACGAGCATTTTTAGAAACCAATTGCGAAAGAGTATTAGAAAGATCGACGGTTCCTTGAAATTGAATTTACGCAACGTTTGTCAACTTAACGTCGTCGTCCGAAGAAACGAAAATGTAGATACCCTTTCTCCATTTCGATTTCCGGATGTGCGTATCTTGAGACTGTCGTACGATGAAATATGGAGAATACGTGGAACTCCCAACTGCGGCTCATTGAGTGATAAAATCGTCGCAGCGTTCCCGAATTTAACCTACTTAGAAATCGAAATAAACGATTATATTCATGGGTCTGCCGAAAACTGCGAAATGATATTAGAGAATGAAAATGAAGCGGTTTTTAAAAATCTGGTAGAATTAAAAATCGATTTTTCGAATGTTTTATTCAATATTTGTCGCGTCTCTCCGAATCTGGAAAAGGTCCTAATATTTTGCGAATGGGAACGTATCAGCGCTTGCAAAATTTTTAATCTTCTGAATATCACTCGTTCTTTGAAAAGGGGATTAGAATTTAATTTCGATCGATACGCGGCCAATAAAGTTAATTTTACTAGGTGCTTTAACGAATGCCGTAATCCCTCGCACAGAACGAATATCGACCGACTGTTCAAGAAGATTACGGTGACTATGAAAGACGTTTACGGCAATTCGATCATTCGATGGACTTTAAAGCAGTACGATCTCTTCGAGGCGAGTCGTTTGCTAAATCATCTTAAATCCATTGATAGTCCCGAATACGAGGTCGAAAGAGAAAAAAATTTCTATGGCAGTCCGTTATGGTTAAAAGACGATATTTGCTTTTATGAACCTAGTTCCTTTTTGAAATTATTATTTAAAAATATTTCGAGACCTCGCGCAATAAATATTTCTTTGTCTTTTTGCTCTATTCGAATAATCTAACTGTATATCAAATAACATATGAAAGGAAACTTAATATATCAAATTTAATAAAACTTAATATATAAAATAATATAATAAAATATATAATTAATATTATATATAATATTTAATTAATATTCTAGTGAGAACAATTATAAAAATATCTAAGTTTAACAATTATAATAAAAAATATAATCATAAGATCTAAAATATTCTAATAATATTTCAAATTCCCTTGCGAGTTTTTATTTTCGCATGGCCATGTTTACATTTGTCCGTATGTTAAAAAAAATTCACCTTAAATATTCGTGTTAATATATAATTTATTATTACATTTATTAAATTAAATTAATAACTTTTCTTTTGAGGATCATATTTTATTTCAACACATTTTTTTATAGTTTACACATTGTTCTTGAAAAATCAACTATATTTTCAAATCGAGTTTAACGCATCGTTGGCGATTAAACTAGAACAATACCTCTACATTCAACTTTAATTTATTCTTCTCTGTCTCATATTTAAAATAAAAATACTTATTTTTTATATAGCTCAGTTTATTCAAACATATTGAATAAAAAAGTAAATTTTTAATTTCCATCTTTTTCTTTTTGGCCACTAACTAATACAAGATAGTGCGCGTCTTCTTAAGTTCATGTGCTGTCGAATACCTGAGATAACCGGTTAGATCCGCACTTGAGAATTAAAAGAATATTTTATCATTCACGTCGGAAGAGATTCACAATCTCGCTCTGGTTTTCTGGAGGACGAAAATAAACGTAACGGATATCCAAACCAAGACAAATTTTCTTTCTTCTTCTTTTCTTGTATCCTTGGAGTAAGTCATGAATATCTCTTCCCTTATTTTTTTTTCTTTTTTTAGTTGTTTAATCTACTTTTTTTGTTTTTTTTCTTTTTTTTTCTTTTCTGCAAGCGCATGGACGAGAATGTGAAGGAATCTCAATGAAATTTTAAGCTGATGAAATGGCTTTTCCAACCGCCATCCTCTTCCTAATATTTCCTTAACAGCGGTTATCGGATTCTGATTATAAGCACAGCGGTGATTCATTCATTATACGATTGGTTCTCTTCGTATTTGATCATGACATCGATTATTCACCTGACAAACACGAGTCCATAGGAATTACAATTTTTGATCTCCCTCTATACCTCTTTTCGAATCGACGACCGATCAAAAACCTCAGGTTCCTATCTATCTGGGTTTTGTCAGAAAATGCGCCGCAACACAAATTAATCCGTTATCGAGACGTTACTTCGAAAGCGATAATCCTCACGTTGAACTCTGAGTTGTATGATCCAGCGAGCATTCTTCTCCGACCTGTACGTTCCCACTCGCGGCTTGTCAACGAACCGCCGAATAATTGTAATATGGTACCTTTTTTTTTTGTTTTGCCGTACTGAAGGTTTAAAAGCTTCGACCTTTTTTCTTAGACGATCTCGAATAACCTTTTCAGTAGATTATATCGAGCTTAATGAAAGAAAAAACATTTCATATTATGGACCATTTAGTCGCATCGGTGCTGTTAGAAGCTAAAATTTCGTTAACTTATTGGGTTTCTAACCTTCATCACCTTTCAGCGATCGACTTTCTCGAATGATGATAAAAAATTATTTCGCACGCTTAATCCGAATCTAATCGCGGCTTATATAACTAGCCTGTTTTCAAATGTCGACTGCGAATGTGGCGATCGTAGACGATTATTATTCTATTCGATTAATGAGTTTTCAAGGAGAGTGGGCCCTTCTCCGGAAGTACTTCGCATTCCTCCATTAAACGAATTAACTACATTAACTGTGGATTATAACGATATCGAGCAAATTATCGAAATCTCGTCGTCGTCGTTTGTTCAATTTACATTTTTTAAAATTAGGAGTTTTTCGTTAACACATATTATTACATCTTCTCACCTATTTCCGTTGCCTACTCTCTCTTGGCGTGACAATTATTGGTAGACCAAAAACGGGGTGAATAGACCAGTCTAGATTATTGATTTTTCAGTTACACCGTCGGAAGAAGAATTTTTTTCCCAACGAGTCCTATATTTTATTTTTGCTAACGATTTTCTTTATTCGAATGCAGTTAAGTGTTTCTAGCCAAAAAATTTAACATAATTTAGTCCTAGTTGGTTGAAATTGAAATATATATTAAGAAAATAATCGAATGGAATATCAGATGAAGCCCTATCCCGCAATTCGAATTCTGAGTGAGCGCTATCGAGGTCGGAGAGTAAGCTGACATCGCAAGCTATCTACAAGTAGCTTAGGAACGTGGAGTTCGATATATGAAATGAGACACCTCACCGTTTTATTACAAGGTTGGCTGGATAAATTTTGAGCAAATACTTCTTAAATCTCTGAAGATCGTGGGAGAAATCTTTAATAAAATATCACCTTATTTCTGTCTCTTCATGCAGAGTATCTTTAGCGGCGTTCATGTGGCACTTTTAATTTCGATAACTGTCGCTGATTAAGCAATTGGGTACATATCATATTTTGCATTTTTATGCACACATTTCTTTCCTCGTTGGCGCAATGGAAATCGGAAAGAAATTATACTTCATTTCAGTGGATATTCGAACGTTTAGAAAGCCAACTGTCTGAAATTCAGCTAAGTTAGTAAAATTCGTATCGCGTTCCTTGATTGATTACGCAGCATTTTTTCATTCCGTTATCCCTTCGAAGAAACGAAAAATTGTAAAGATACCCTTTCTCATTCCGATTCGAATGTGTACATCTGAACTGTCCTACGACGAATATGGAGAATACTCACCACTCCTAAACTGTCGGCTCATTGAGTGAATATTATCCATTCGAACTTTTCCGAATTTGACGCCTACTTATGATATATCAAAAATTAAATCAGTTATATTATCGATTTGTTTTCGTCTGAAAAACTGTTGCGGAAATGTTATCTTAGAGCAGAAAATAAATGAGGCCTGTTTTTAATAAATCTGGTAGAATTAAAAAATCAATTTTTCGAAGGTTTTTTTATACAATATTTTGTCCGCGTCTCTCCGATTATCCTCGAAAAGGTCTTAGTTAATTTTTCGACAATGGGGACGTTAGTTAGTCGCTTGGCAAAAATTTTTAATCTTTCTGAATATATCTCGCTCTTGAAAAGGGGATTTATATTTAATTTTCGACCTCTTTTGCCTGATGAAAGAGTTAAATTATTTCTAGGAACTTTCTAAACGAATGCCGTAAATCCCGGCAACCTAGAGACGAATATCGAAGTTGACCTGTTCAAGAAAGTTACGGCTGACTAATGAACGATCGTTTAGGCAAATCGATTATTTTCGGTGGAACTTTAAAGGCACGTAACGATACTACTTTCGATGGCAAGTCGGTTTGCTAGTTCATCCTAAATCGGATTCGATAGCCCCGAACTACTGGTGCGAAAGAAACGAAGTTTTTACGTAGAAATCCGCTATACGGTTGAGTAAAATATTTTGTTTTTATTAAATTTAATGTAAATTTTTTAAGTTATTAAAAAAATTCGAGACCCCGCGGCCCAAAAACATGTTCATTTGGCTTTTTCTCTATACGATAATCATCAATTTTATCGAGACATTTTTTGTGTACAATTTATCGAGCCGTTTCGATCGTTTACGTTGGAAGCGATAAAATATATTATTAAAAATTTAATTTATCGGCGCCGTGTTCTTTGTTAATTTGCTGTTTGTATATTGAAAGACATTTTTGAAATAATAAAAATTTTCTATTTATAAAATAAGTGTTTTGTTTTATTAGTTTTTCATAATATCCACTTTGATTTGATTGATTCTTATTTCAACCTGTTTGTTGTCGATATTTTAAACATTTTCTTTTGAGAACTCAATTCTATATTTGATGAATCGGAGTTAATTAAATCATAATGTTATTATTCAACCCTTTATTTATAATGACGAATCAGTTGGTATCAATTTCTCTCCTCTTCAAATTCAACTTTTTTTACTGGCACGATTATTCGCGCTCGTCTGGCGAAACTGTAACTGCATGAATCAACTTACAATTCAAGTTTCAAATCTAAAATACATTTTTTCACTTGTTTAAGCCAAATATAACAAAAACAAAATATTAGTTTCATTGCTTTATTTTTTTAGTCTATAAATTTGGTTCGCACTGCTTCTAAATCCGCTCGCCGTCGTTTGATAATAATAATAATAATAATAAGTAAATATAATCAATAATAATATATATCATAATATAAAATAATAATTAATAATAATAATATAATTAAATATATAATTCAATTTAATTTAATATAATAATAATATTATAAAATAATCAATAATAAATAATAAATAATTAATCCATTAACAATAGAGAAGAAGAAGAAAATAGAGATTATATGATAGAAAAAGAAGAATGAAGATAGAAGAATACGAACGAAAAAGAATTATACTTTTTTTACAATCCATACAGGATGGTTTGCTTTTTTATGTATTGTTTTGATGAAAGAAATACTGCGTTTAACGCGATCCCTTTTATCAAATTCGCAGATTCGGATTGGACGCAGTCGATCGAATAAACTTACGAGGAGAAAAAGTAAAAATCTGCAAAGATTTAAGCATGAAGGTCATTGTCGAACGGAATCCTTTCAAGATTCTTCCTCAACACGCGATCCCGATTTAATTATTTTTCTCTTCGATTTGATTTATGAATCGGTTTGACCTGAAAAACACGGATCCTAAAGATTTAATTTTAGAACCAGCTCTTATAGGTATTCGATTCAGACTGAACGAAGAAAAAATCTTCGGGGAGCTATCTGGATTTTCTTGGTAAAATGTTGACGAACAGATCCGTTAACAACGACGACCGAACTTATAACCTTTTTTCTACGTTGACCGAAGTATATGGTCCTCAGTTAAATTGTGTCTTTTGGCCGATGGCCGCTTCCCGCTGCGGCTGAATAACAGCGAAGTAATTAAGGAAAATGAGCACCAAAATATGAACCATAAAAGCCTTGATTGCTATTTTCCTTAGAACTCCTGGTATCGAACCTTTTTAAGTATTAACGTGACTGAATGAGGAAAAATTTCAATATCGCCTTCTAGTCTCGCATCCAGAATGCTCAGAATTGTTTAATTGTTGCGGGTATATGCCTCCTTTTACTGCGAATGACTTTCTCCATGCCTGGTGAATAAATATTATTGACATTTATTATCCCAAAATTACTAAATAACTGCTCACGTGCCAAATACTAACTATGCAAATTGATCGGCTCGAGAGGGCTCACGAGGATAAGACCTAATCAAAATGACGGAGGAGGACCCTTCTTGTTTTAAGCGAGTCGGCGAACGCTTCGCTTATGATCCCTTTTTGGAAGGCTTTAAAAGCGACGAGAACATTTCGTTAGAAATTTATCTTTTTCTAGCGAATTGCGTAAGCTTAGTATTCCCTTCGTTTACGATACTACATTAACTGTTGGCTTATTAATTAACGTTTCTTGTGCCGAAGTATATCAATATTCTCTTGCACAGCTCCCATTAGCCTATCATCCTGTTTTCGTTTACCAAAACAACCTGGTGATGAAGAATTCTTGAAGTTGGGGGGGGTTTGTGTAAGATTATTTTGGTCCTCAATAACGGGGTGAAGACGTTAGATATTTGATCTTCAGTCTTCGTCGTCGGAAAAGAACTATTTCCCTGCTACGTCCTATACGTATTCGGTAGATAACTCTTAGGTACATATGCGATAATGTTCTATTTCACCAAAACTTCAATACCTTTAGTCGCTTAGTAGGTTGAAATTTCTTGAAAATAAAACGTACTGATCGAATTGGGATAAGGGAGGTCATCTACAATTCCGAATAACTGGGTAACATTTACGTGGTGCGGAGAAGCGGCGCACTTGGATAGCAGCAGCAGCAGCAGCAGCAGACAGCAGCAGTATCAGCGGTGGCGTGGGGAGTGAGTGTTATTAGAAAATGATACAATTGTTGAAGATCCGGATCAAGCTGGACCATCAACAAGAAGAAAGAAAGCGAAATCAAAATACCCATTTTTTTGTCTCATTCTTGCCGAGGCCATTTAGCCGGTTATTTGTTTCTCATCATTTCCTTCTTGGCGCCAGACTATGGAGAGGTAGTTATGCAGACCTTTCATTTCATTCGAACTGTTATCGTGGCCGAAGAGCTTCATATATTGAACCTCAGAAAAGAAATTATTAATCGACTTCCGGTGTATACGAATTATTTTTTTAGAAACCAAATTGCGAAAAGTAGTATTAGATCTTGACGTTGCCCTCTGGTTTAATGATTTCACGCAATTTCTGACATTTGTTCCATTTATACTGTTATCTTACTCGAGAATAACGCAAACATTTTAGCATACACTTTTCTCTTCATTCCAATTTCGAAATGTGCGCATATTGAGGGTGCTCGTATCCGATTCGAATATATCCGGAGATTTTTGAAAATATCACATTACTCGGCTTTTCATTGATGTTTCAATAAATATATCGTCGAAGCTTTTTCCTTGTATTTGAGACCGTAGCTTATTATATCTAGCAATAAACCATGTTGGAGTTTTCTCGGTTCAAATGCGAAATTTATGTTACTTGACAACGGCGGCCAGCCTTTTAAAAAAATTTGTACGATTAAAAATCGATTTTTCAGATCATTTTATTCATATTTGTCCGTTCGTTACTTCTCCAAATCTGGAAAGGGTCGTAATATTTTTCAGAGGGGAACGTTTCAACGTTTGCAAACTTTTTAATTTTTTGAACCTTACTCGTTCTTTAAAAAGAGGATTAGAATTTAATTTTGATCGCTACGTAACGTTTGAACGAAGTACCTTTAGGTACTTTAACGAATGCCGTAACCCCGCGCACAGAATAAATATCGACCAGCTGTTCAAAACGATTACGTTGACTATGAACGACGTTTACAGGAATTCACTCATTCGGTGGAATATAAAGCAGTACGATCTCTTCGAGGCGGCTCGTTTGCCAGATCATCTTCAATCGATCGATAGCCCTAAATACAAGGAAGAAAGAGAAAAGAATTTCTACGAGAGTCAATTATGGTTGAAAGACGATATCTGTTTTTTTGAACCGAGTTCTTTTTTTAAGTTATTAGAGCGGTTTCTAGACCCCAAACCAAAAACATTTATTGGTGGTGTTTTCTATAATCGACTTAAATTCATCTGATTTTCTTAACAACCTTTTCACAGCTATCCGACGTATATTCAATCGGAAATGAGGAAATAAATAATTATAATTTTTTTTTTTTTTTTTTCATATAGGGTTTCTGTGTTTGCGGTAGCGCATATGGAAAACTTTCTGTTGTATACAAATTGTATTATTTATGATTAAGTGAAAAAAGGCACAATCTTTCTTCTCTCATTTATTCGTTAAATTTATAAAGATATAAGTTATTTGCTATCGATTAACTGTGATTTAAGATAAGGTAATGATAAGACCTTACGTTCTTATTAGTAGCATAAATTTAAAATAGTCCTTAAAAAAATTTCAAAATTTTTTTTCAGTCATTGAAATATTTTTTCACTTTTTTTATTTTTAAATAAAAAGCATTGATATAACAAAAAATTTAATTAATTTCGTTATTTTTCTATATTTGGAATTAAAGTGATCGTTTTGTTCTTTACGTATAGTCGCTCGCGAAATTCGTTATATATTACTACGTTCGTTCCACATCAGGTCACCTGAGAATTTAGAATCCTTGCTTTTTTTGGATGAGAAAATACTCTGGCGAACTTAATCCTTATTTTTTATAAACCCTGAAATAGACAATCGACGAAAACTCACAAATGGAATCTGGAATAGTGCAAAAAATTTCTGTCAAGATTCTGGGCGAATTACTGTCATTTTCTTATGAACACGATCTTTTCACACATGCTGCCTGTAGTAGCGGATCCGGATTTCGAAAAGATCCTCCTTCGGTGAATTCATTTACTTTGAATTTGATTCTGAACCTCGAAGACCGAAAAAACACGCTTGAGCGAAGGAATTAAATTTAAGACTCCGACTATTACTCTGCTATCGGCCTCGGGCGACCGACCAAAAAACCTCGGCGACCTATCTGGACTTTCTCGAAAACGCGACGAAAAATCCGTACAAGACGACCGAAGCGATAACCCTCGCGGTGACCGAATATATGGTCGTGGGCGCAGAGAGTTTTACCGATGTCGTTCCCGCTACGACTGTCAGAACCCCCGAAGTTATTAGGACGATGAGTACCGAATACGAACGTATGAAAGCTTTGATCTTTTTACTTTAGATCGGTGCCGAAACTTTTTAAAATTAACGAACTCGTATGAAAAAAAACGATCATTCTTGGCCTTTGGTTCCGCATTCGAGAAGCTAGAATCAGTTAACATCTGGTAACCATTTTTCGACCGTCTTGCCACTTGACTACTTTCTCTGAGAATGAAAAATATTTTCGATCTATTATTTCCAAATATAACACTTTCACTAAAACTAACGTCGCATGTCGGCCGCGAGGGACCTGTCTGTAGACCTAATCGAAATGTGTAAGAACAAGGGCCCCCCCTTCTTATGTTGAGTACGTGTTCTGTTCGATAGACTTCGTTAGCAAAACGTATTCAGAGTTTTTAAGATGTAAGATAAAATTATATCGTCAAATTTGATTTTCTCTTAGCTTATGATGCGGTAAATACCGAACTGAATCGTTTAAAACCCAATTTAACTCAACGTTAACCGTGGCATTACTAAACGACAATTGAGAAATATCGAAATCTCATCTCGATGTTTAATTTACCAAAAAATCGGAATTCCGTTATCCTTAACCCATCAAGGACCAGTCTCACGCGTTGTATAAGCGACGCGGGTAAGATTACTTGGGCTGCTAAAAACGCATGGTAATACGCTATGATTGCATTTTCAGTACTGGTCTCGCCGGAAATATCTGCTCTCCTGCTAGCATTAACTATCTTTTTATGTCGGAAAGAAGCCCTTTAATCAGTAAAAGCGACGAGGGATTTTAACTGACCTTTTTCGCCCTCGTCCGTCGTTGGGTTTTTGAAAATTGAATCGACAAATGATCGAATGAATCTAGAAGAAATCCCGCTGCAATTCGATAAATGCGTAACAATTTTTCAGGGGCAGAAGGAGACAGGGAGAACAGCAGTCACGCAGCAGCAGCAGCAGCTAGTCACAGGCAAGCAGCGGGTTATGAAGCTTAATTAGTGATACTCAATTTTCGTGTTAAATTTTCTTACGATGATTCTGGATAAGAACAGAAACGAATACTCGAAATACCATTCTGCCTCCTCGTTGCTAAGGCATTTACGTCGGTTATTTTTGCTTTTAATGGCGCCCAGAATCTATGCAAGTGCGCAGTTGCGCACAATATAGCTTCGCATTACATTTCGAGTGTATCGGCAAGGTGAAATGAGAGAAAATATTTATGCGATTCCTGGTATATTCGATACCGTTTTAGATAATCTCTGATTACATAAGAGAGTATTGTGAAAGTATCGACCGGTTCCCTTCTTGGAATTGTAATTTACCGCAGCGTTGTCATATGTTAATGCTATCCTCAAAGAACCCAATTATTTACGATACCCTTTCTCCTTCCGATCCGAAGTGCGTCATCTTGAGAATGCGTATCGACGCATTGTGGATTTGGTTGAAAAGTCGCATCTGTGTTTCATTGTAGTATTTTATAATATCGTCGAAGTTTCTCTTCCGAAATTGACCCGATTAGAAATCCTGATTCAAGATATCATAACCTTCCGTCCTGCTCGGAATACTGCGAAATGATATCGGAAATCATTGACTAAATAAAATGCGTCTTTAAAAATTTGGTAGAATTAAAAATCGATTTTTCGGATGTCTTTATATGATATTTGTCGCGTCTCTCCAAAACTGGAAAAGGTCGTAATATTTTTCAAATGGGAACGTTTCGATGTTTGCAAAGTTTATAATATTTTGAACATTACTCGTTCTTTAAAGAGAGGAATAGAATTTAATTTTGATCGATACGTAGCGTACGGACGAAGAAGCTCGTTTAAGCGCTTTAATAGATGCCTTAATCCGGAGCACTTAACAGATATCGACCAACTGTTCAAAAGGATCATGGTGACTATGAACGATATGCGCGGAAATTCAATCATTAGGTGGAACATAAAGCAATATACTCTCTCACCGACGGGTTGTTTGCCAGCTAATCTTGAATCGATCGATAGCCGTAAATACGAGGCCGAAAGAGAAAAAAATTTATTTCAGAGTCCATTATGGTTGAAAGACGATATCTATTTTTTTGAACCGAGTTCTTTTTTTAAGTTATTAGAACGATTTCTATTTACCAAGCCAATAACATTTCATTTGGCTTTTTCCCGTGTTGATAATCATGAATTTCTCAACAACATTTTTGAAGCTGTTCGACGTATATCAATGGAGTAACTAGTTTAAGAAATAAATCTAAATAAATTTGATTGTTGCTTTTTTATATTAAGTGTCCTTCTTATTTGCGTATCATTTATTGGTATACAATTTTCCGATCTCTATAATACCTTATAATTTTACTTAATATTAATCTTTATAATTAAGGAAATAAAAACAAAGGTATTAATTATCGTATTTTATTTAAACCCGTCGTAGCTAGTAAAAACTCATTTTCTTTTCTTGAATAAATTTCTAATTCAAAAATTTAATTGTTTAATTATAAACTTGATTATGACGTCTACATAGTTGATCTGCCTCTTCGGAACACAATTGGGTCAACACGGTCTTTGTGCGCAAATTTGTGACAAAAATAATTTCGAAACTCTTCAAAAAATTTGTGAATAATCTTTTGGGGGAATTTTTAGATTTTAACATCTTTTTTGATCTTTTTCGAATCTATATGATGTTTCTAGATAAAAACCTCATTATAACTGGGTTCCAACGACTGCCAGTTATTGCTTTTTTTTATTAGTCTCCCACAAAATTATCTGTTTTCTTCCTATTTAATATCAATTTTTAGGGGACTAAAATTAAAAAAAATAATGAGATAAAATTAGAAATATACAATATTATTATTTTCGGTTCAATATACGACTCCTTCGCTCGAACGACAATGCCAGGAAAAAATACAGTTATCTTTTTACTTATCCGAGATATGGTGCAATTAAATAAATTTTTAGTCCTTTAAGCCAATTTTTTCTTCTCGCAGGGAAGCCAAAAAACAAAAATTAATTACGGAATCACATGGTCTATGAAAGACATTGATAATTAGGTACTTAACATATTTATATGTACATTCTTTAAAATTACCATGTAAAAATTATCTGTACTTGGTCCCACTTCGGCTTCGTCAACGCACGTACGTTACTTTTAATTGTGTGGGGACAATGGTGCAAAATCAAATTTTTCGATTTCACTTTAAGCGAGTTTATTTTCGAGGTGAACCAAAAAATAAATAATAATAAGGGTATATATACGAAAAGAGCGGGAGATGTTACATGACGAGCTCGTTCATTGAAAAATTTCTGGGCTTAGTATTTCGATGCGGGGATATTCTTTTATAATTTGTATCACCCACTTATCCCCCATCCAATATAACTTATCTATCGTCTACTTGAGGCCTCTCAATTCTTTACTTTTTCTTCCCAACTCTCCTTACCCCCCAACTTTTGCCTCAGTGTGTGCATTAGAAATTCTCTTATTTTCTTTCCTTTACATATATATATATATATATAATCATATATTTAATGCTTATATATATTTTATTATATACTATATCATTATATATATATATATATATAATTAATATTATATATATAGTTATATCATATAATTTATAATATATATATACTAATATTATTATAATTTTATACAATAGCAGAGAGAGAGATGAGTAGCAGCAGAGAGTAGAGAGATGACGAGAGAGAGAGAGACCGATGATATTTTTTTCTCTTTTAGATCTTTTCTTTTGTCTCGGTTACTCTTCCGGACAATTAGGATATGTCTAAACGCTATGAGAATTAAGATAATTTAATCTCCGGATTAATTTGTATTATATTACAATTTATATACCTTGTATTTACAAATATATTACTTTATGGCCAAACATAGAAGTTTCAGCATTCATATCTTCGAAAACTAAAGATAGCGTAACAAGAAACTGATAACATATATGAAATCAGCGTATATATTTGTTATAAATAAAAAATATTTTTTTTTATTTTTTTATATCTTTTCTTTATTTTAAATAGGTAGTAGAAAACTAAAAACCTATGTAGTTTCCTCCTGAGAAATAGGTATGAAAAAAGGAAAACAAATTTTTTTTGCTTGTACTTGTAATCAGCGTATGAATTTTTTTTAGTTAGGGTTCCCTACGCCGCGGTGGCACTGAGGCACCCCTCGTCCCCAGGAGCCGAGAGACCCCAACTCCTTTGCATTTTTGCGGTTTACCCTGGGTAATTCTTTTAGTTATAAATAAAAACTGATTTCGACTATATGTTATTAGTTTTTTCTACCTATCGAGCTTTTTGGAGATATAAAAAACATAAAAATAAATTTTTTTTTTCATTTTCCATACAAATTTCATATGCTGATTCCATATATGTTATCAAGCTTTCTTGTAATCTTTATCTTAGTTTTTCGATATGAAAGCGTGTAAATTCTTCTTCAAGTTTCAATCCTTATATATAATGGAAAACCATGTTGTTTGTTTTCTAAATAAATGCCAAGCTGATGCAGTTGCGAAAAATAATAATTAATTCATGCGTGTGTACTTCAAAACCGATTATGACGTCATAATAGTGGACGCCTAATCGGAACTAATAGAACGTTCGAAGTCTAGAGTGCAAATTTCGAACTTAAAAAATTTTTATTGTGAATTATTTATGTATTATTTTTCGCATGAAATTTTTTAGATTTTCGAGCACTTATTTCATTCCGCCTTATATCATTCCCTTCCTGACTTGTCACTGATATTCGGGTTGAAGCCGAATAGTTACTCCTAATAGGTGTCGCGCGAGCCCGTTAGGTCGTTTAGGTCTTTTTTCGGTTCCCTTCGAAAAGTCCACTATAATATAGTGTCGCCTTAAGGGAATCGAAAAAGTGCTGAACGCTTTCGAGTACCTTTTTGTTAAGCTTAAAGTATCTGCAAACCGATTATGACGTCATATAGTGACGCCTAATCGGGAACTAATAGAAGTCGAAGGTCTAAGTGCTAAATTTCGAAAAACATTAAAAATTTTTTTGTGATTATTATTATTATTATTTTTTCAATGAAATCTTTTTTAGATTTTCGCACTTAGCCTTTCGACTTATATCAGTTCCCTTCCTAGTCCTATATTCGGGTTGAAAGCGATAGTTTATTCCCTAATATGAGTGTGTTCGCGCGAAGCACGTAGGCTCTCGTTTTTTTCGGTTCCCTTGCGAAAAAGTCATTTCTACCTAATTAGTGTCGACTTACGGGAAATCCGCAAAGTGGTCATGAACGCTTTCGAGTACCTTTTTGTTAAGCTTAAAGTATCTTGAAACCTGATTATGACGTCATATAGTGACGTCTGATCGGGAACTAATGTAAGTCGAAGGTCTAAGTGCAAATTTCGAAACTTAAAAATTTTTTTTGTGAATTATATATTATTCTTTTTTCAATGATTTTTTTTAGATTTTCGCACTTAGACCTTCGTCTTATATCAATTCCCTTCCTGACGTCACTATATCGGTTTGAGCGATAGTTTATCCCTAAAAGGTGTCGCGCGAGCACGATAGGTCGTTTTTCGGTTCCTTCGAAAAGTCACTATAATATAGTGTCGCTTACGGGAATCGCAAAAGCGCTAAACGCTTTCGAGTACCATTTTGTTAAGCTTTAAAGTATCTTCAAACCGCTTATGACGTCAATTATATGTACCCTCAAATCGGATTACTAAAGAAGTCGATTAAGGTTCTAAGTGCAAATTTCGAAACTTAAAAAAACATTCTTTTTTGTGAATTATTAATTATTATTTTTTCATGATTTTTTTAGATTTTCGCACTTATACCTTCGACTTATATATCTTAGTTCCCTTCTGGACGTCACTATATCGGGTTGAAGCGATAGTTATCCTCTAAAAAAGGTGTCGCGCGGCACGTTAGGTTCTTTCCCACTCGTATTCGTTTTTCGGTGTCCTTCGAAAAGTCACGTATATATAGTTGCGCCTTAATGGGAATTCGCAAAAGCGCTGACACGCTTCGAGTACCATTATTTCTTAAAGCTTAAAGTATTCTTTCAAGCCGATTATAACGTCAAATAGTGACGCCTAATCGGGAACTAATAGAAGTCGAAGTTCTAAGTGCAAATTTCGAAACTTAAAAAAAGTTTGTGAGGAGTGTGATATTCATTTATTTCTTCTCATGATATTTTTATTAGATTTCTCGTCACTCTAGATACTCGACATTATACTAGTTCCTTCCTGACGTCACATACTTCGGCACGTTGACGAGAGTTTTACTCCCCAAAAGGTTGTCGTCTGCGAGCCTCGTTGGCCGTCTCTCTCATCTTATCGTTTTCGACTCCCTCTCTTGAAAAGATCACTATAAATATAGTGGCTCCGCCTTACGGGAAATCGCAACAAGCGGCTGAAAACGCTTTCGAGTACTATTTTCTTAAGCTAATAGTATCTTCAAACCGCATTATAGACGTCATATATGACGCCCTAACGGGAACTAATAGAAGCTCGATATGGTCTAAGTGCAAAATTTCCGAAACTTAAAAAAAAATTTTGTGAATTATTATTATTATTTTACATGCAATTTTTTTTTAGATTTTCAATTTCTATTTCGACTTATATCAGTTACCTTCCTGACGTCACTATATCGTCGGTTTGAAGCCGATAGTTTAGCCCTAAATAGGTGTCGCGACGAAATCACGTTAGGTTCTTTCTCTGTTTCCTTCGTTTTACCCTTCGAAAAGTCACTATAATATTTAGTCGCCCTTACGGAATCGCAAAAGCGGCCTGGAACGCTTTCGAGACCAATTCCTTCTAAGCTTAGTACATTCAAAAACGATTTAATGACGTCATATAGTACGCCTAATCGGGAACTAATAGAAGTCGAAGGTCTAAGTGCAAATTCGAAAAAAAATCTTAAAAAAAGTTTTGGAGATTATTATTTATTATTTTTCACTGGATTTTTTTAGAGTTTTCGTATCTATAGAACTTCGACTTAATATCATGTTCCCTTTTCCTGACGTGCACTATATCGGTTTGAATGCTGGATAGTTTAGGATCCCTAAAAACGTGTGTCGCGCGGACACGTTAGGTCTCGTTTTTTCGGTTCCCTTCGAAAAGTCACTATAATATAGTGTCGCCTTACTGGAATCGCAAAAGCGGCTGAACGCTTCGAGTACCATTCTTAAGCTTAAAGTATCTCAAACCGATTTATGACGTCATATTAGTGACTGCCTAATCGGGAACTAATAGAAGTCGAAGGTCAAGTGCAAATTTCGATAACTTAAAAAATTTTTGGTGAATTCCTTATTATTATTTTTATCATGATTTTTTTTTAAGATTTTCGCACTTAGAACTGACTTATAATCAGTTACCCTTCCTACGTCACTATATCGGTTGAAGCGTTATATGTTTTAATCCCTAAAAAGGTGTCCCGCGAGCACGTTAGTCGTTTCTTCGTTCCCTTCGAATAAGTCTTACTATAATCTAGTGTTCGCCTAAACGGAATCGCAAAAGCGGCTGAACGCTTCCGAGTACCATTTTGTTAAGCTTAAAGTAATAATAGTAACGATTATGACGTCATATAGTGACGCCTAATTGGGAACTAATAGAAGTCGAAGGTCTAAGTGCAAATTTCGAAACTTAAAAAAAATTTTGTGAATTATTATTATTATTTTTTCATGATTTTTTTTAGATTTTCGCACTTAGACCTTCGACTTATATCAGTTCCCTTCCTGACGTCACTATATCGGGTTGAAGCGATAGTTTATCCCTAAAAAGGTGTCGCGCGAGCACGTTAGGTCGTTTTTCGGTTCCCTTCGAAAAGTCACTATAATGTAGTGTCGCCTTACGGGAATCGCAAAAGCGGCTGAACGCTTTCGAGTACCATTTTCTTAAGCTTAAAGTATATTCAAACCGATTATGACGTCATATAGTGACGCCTAATCGGGAACTAATAGAAGTCGAAGGTCTAAGTGCAAATTTCGAAACTTAAAAATTTTTTTGTGAATTATTATTATTATTTTTTCATGAATTTTTTTAGATTTTCGCACTTAGACCTTCGACTTATATCAGTTCCCTTCCTGACGTCACTATATCGGGTTGAAGCGATAGTTTATCCCTAAAAAGGTGTCGCGCGAGCACGTTAGGTCGTTTTTCGGTTCCCTTCGAAAAGTCACTATAATATTGTGTCGCCTTACGGGAATCGCAAAAGCGGCTGAACGCTTTCGAGTACCATTTTCTTAAGCTTAAAGTATCTTCAAACCGATTATGACGTCATATAGTGACGCCTAATCGGGAACTAATAGAAGTCGAAGGTCTAAGTGCAAATTTCGAAACTTAAAAAAAATTTTGTGAATTATTATTATTATTTTTTCATGAATTTTTTTAGATTTTCGCACTTAGACCTTCGACTTATATCTGTTCCCTTCAAAATGTCTTTGTCTTTTAACGTAATTTGTTATAGGTTTGATCTACGGGAAATTTTCGGCCTAAATTCTTTGTTAATAAAGGGAACAAGAAGATCAAATTTGTGCCAAAACGTATAATAAAATCGCACTAAAGGGAACATTACCTTTTGAATTTTAAAAATTCGTAGAAAAAAAAATAATAGTCATACGTAAATGCAATTTCAATCTATCAATTAGTTATGACCTACTGTAAGGAGGCATGCTAGTTTACTGGCTAAATTCCGTTTTTTTTTATTTTTTGTGGAAAAAATTTCTAAAGGGAACAATCAATTTAAATTTTTGATACTAACCCATAATAAAGGGAACGGTTTTTTGTGCCATTACATTAGGCAAAGATTTCCGGAACACTTAGTTTTTTTTTCGGAAATTTTGAAAATTTTCCCAGGAACCCCCTGTACCCCCGCAAACTATTGAGGAGTATCTAAGGACACTACAACTGATTTTAGTTTTACGATATCTCGAATTATTTCCGAGTTATTGAAGTTTTCGGTTCCCCCTCAAAAACAAAAACAAAATTTCTCTTCTAGTGGGGTGCGCACCTCCCAACTCTAAATATCAACTTATTTTTATATGCGCCCCTGGAGTTTTTATTTTAAACGATAGTGAAAAAAATTTTAAAAAATTCCAAAAATTGCCTGTTTTTTTTGGTCTAGGTGGAAATTGGCTTTTGAGGCTTGTTTTCTTGCAACAATTTTATAATATGTGGATACCTGAATACCATTTCTTTACAGACTTAGATTATTTTCTGTTTCCCTCGAAGAAAAAACTCGCTTAAGAAACGAAAAATTTATTTTGCACCATTTCCCGAGAAGTAAAAAGTAACGTTATTTCGTGCCCCAATCGAAGCGCGAGGGGTCCCCTAAGATTTTTTTTAAGTTAATTTTTAAAGTGTACTCTATATATAATTATTTTTTTATAGTATATTCTCACTTAAATTCAATTTTTCTTCGATAAATAATTTTTAGACATGACTAAACTAAAAAAAATTTAAAAAAAATTCACGACGCCAATTTCTCTCGGAAACGTCGTTGTTACATAGTGACATTACGCGACGCACTTCCATATATTTTACCCTAGATAAGATGGGGAACATGGCTTTGGCACAAATTTGTGTCAAAACCCCCTATTGGGAACATGGCACAAAATTGGCACAAATTTTTTTAGGTAATAAAGGGATTTGTGCCAATTTTTGGCACAAATTTGTGTACGAGTAGTGAGTCCCTTTAGTTTGTTCCTTCGTGCATCCAAATCGACCGTTTTATTTTTTAAAAAGTGAAATAAATGAAACCAGATTAAACAGGAAATTTTAATTATTTCTCATCAAAAATTATATTATTCACTTGTTTTTTGAGAATCACCGTAACTAGTAAAGTTTGCTTCGATACGCGAAGAAAATGTAAATTATAAAAATATGGTAAATAAATGTATCGCAGCATATTTTTTTTAAAATGAAAAAAAACGACAAGAAATATACATTTTATTAAATATAGATTCAAAAATATTTTATATGCGTACGTTACGCGTTAAATAAATTCGTCATTAGTTCGATTTTCTTCTAAAAACCGTTTCCACTCTGTAGGAAAATTTGGACGTATTTTATCGGGACAAATTTTGCCGTCTTTGATTTCGTTGTCTAACCAGCAAATGAATGCCTTTCCAATTTTTTTCCAATTGTCTAAGAAATCGTCGCTAAATTTTAGCCACTTTTGAATTTCAATGAACCGGCTTTCCGTGTCCTTTATCATTTCCGGAACAGAGAACTTACATTTTCTGTTAAAGAAGGTATAGACTGCCTTCTCTCGCAGAGCTCGCAAAACAACGTACCATATCGTTTTCACTTTCGCCAGTCCGACGGTGCGGTCGTTTATTAAGTAATAAAGAACGTAACCTTCGCAATTTTTCATTCTTCGAATATTCGTAATTTCAGCCTTCACGTCTTTTGGAGATATCGAATAGTATTCCGGCGTTGACATCCCCACGAACTTTAAATATTCCAAGCAGACCTGATGAGAGACAGTCGACAACGAATAATTATCTTCGTCGTCGTCACCGTACACCTTTCGGGGCGCTGATGTCATCAACAAGCCGTAGATTTTCGATTCCGTTAGGTGTGAAATATCGACAATATGTTGCCGATCGGTTAGCAGTATCTCGCAAACTACCGTCGTTTTAGTGACGTTCAAGAAACGCTTAAAAATATCCAATTTCGAAACTTCCATCGCGTCAAATGTATCTAATACCGCCATCGCCACCTTTTTTGCGATTAAATATCTCTCCCCGGTGTATTTTTCGACGTCGGAGTAGCACTGGAACAACATGTGTACGTTCTTAGAGCCGGCTATGACGTAGTATTCTCCGGCAATCTTCCTCACCGAGAAATGTCCGCTTTCTCCATTAATTTTTGTCACGCAAACAACCTGGGTAGCGTTCGCGGGAGAATCGAGAAAAAATTTTGACCACGCGTCGTCGTCTTCGGGTTGATGAATATCTTCGTCGCCAATCCCTCCCGTAAACTTTCTGTTGGCGTAAATAGCGAAATCCAACACCTTTTCTTTTCCTTCCAGCCGCATGAAATTCAAACCGCGAGGGACGTTCTTCCAAATCCATTCGTTTTCTCCATAAACCTCGTCCTCCGATTCGCTTTCTTTTATTTTGACGTCGTGTAGGGTGCAAGAATATTCGGGAGGCAGAATACCTTTCGGGACATCAGCGTCAATCACTTTCAGTAAGGAACTTTTGCTCTTAATTTCATCAAACATTTCCTCGGCTATCCTAGAGCTGCATCGGGCCCTCTCACGTTCTATTTCGAAATTGCGACACAATTCTTGTTTTTGAATTTCGGTCATGAAGTCGTAACCCCGCAGCTCATTTTTGAGTAAATCTAAATCTTCGTTTTGTTTCGACGAATCGATATCTCCACCCCGCGTTATTGAAGATACTTCCATCTCAATTGAGTCGCTCAGCAGCCTTTTTTTATTCCTGATTTTAATCCGCTCTCGATCGCGTCGTCGGATATTAGATAAAAATGTACGACGTCTGAGGTATTTATAAGCTAGATTTAACCAAAATTGTTTTATTTCTAATTAACAAATACTAACAAAATATTTTTTAAAGTGTATAAATAACAAAAAATAAAATAATAAATACATAAATATAATAATAAATAATAATAATAATAATAAAATAATAACTAATAATAATAATACAATAAAATAATAATAATAATAATAAAAATAATAAATAATAATAATAATAATAATAATAATAAAATAATAAATAATAATAAAATAAATAATAATAATAAATAATATTATTATCCCCGTAATGTGAAAAAAATAACTATTAAATAAAAGTAAGCGAACAATTATTCTTCTTTTCCTTTCGCAACTCGGTTTTTTTGGATTTATTTCCGAAGACGTAGGTCAGAAAAGAAATCACGCGGTTATAAAAAGAGATAAGGTAGTTCCAAAAACGGGTTTCTCCTTCTTCTTTGTTCGCTCGAGGGAAGGGTAGGCACGTCCTATCGATTTCTTCGTCGATACTCTGCATAAAACGCCTCCTCTCTTCTATCCCTCTTTCGTTTAATTCTTTAGAGACGGCTGCGATAACCGGTTCGACCGTAAAATCGTATTCCGCTCTCACATCTTCCAAATTCCTGTTTCCGTCGAGAGTGATGAATCTAATATCTTTAAAAGTGTCGTTATTTATAAGGTAATTCACGTATTCCTCGTAAAGAAAGTCTAAATTTTTCAAGTGGTCCAGCGTGATGGTCGATTCGCCCTCCCTGTTTCTATTTTTTATCCTTTCTAGCGAGACGGAAGGCGACGTTTTAAGGTATACTATGACGTCGGGTATTAGCTTGCGGCCTTCGACGATGTTATACAGATCGTTCGCGATATGGTGCTCGGTATCACTGATATATTTTTGACTAGCGTCGTGGAGAATAAA
Source organism: Trachelipus rathkii (assembly GCA_015478945.1). Taxonomy (NCBI): domain Eukaryota; kingdom Metazoa; phylum Arthropoda; class Malacostraca; order Isopoda; family Trachelipodidae; genus Trachelipus; species Trachelipus rathkii. The sequence continues at coordinate 24,976 of JABUQX010040449.1, forward strand.
AACCCTTTGAGCGGATAACGAATATCTTTTGGTCATTATAACGTCGATATCATCTTCTTCGTCTTTCAAAACGTCTAACATTTTCGCGTACCTCTCGTGCGTGGAAATCAAATGAAAAAGCTGAAAGGCGAACGCGTACTTTTTAGGATTTTTGTACGACTCTTTCAGCAGGTTTACGCCGTGATAGTCCTCCCAGTCGTCGACGGCCTCGGGTAACGTTGAGATTCTGGCGTCGTTCCTAAACGATTCGATGAGTGTACTTTTGCCGCTTCCGATATTTCCTTCGATGCACACTATCACTTTTTCGCGGGGAATCGACCTCTCTTCCTCCTCTCCCTCTACCTTTTCCTTCGCCGTTGCCTCTTCTTTCATCGCCATTTGTTGTTGCTGCTGCCTCTAAAATGGTTGACTGGACCGAATAAACTAATCGATGACGTCAGTGTTTTAATGCCAAAAAACCTCGGATCTATACGTATAACCTTTCGTTTTTCATAAATTAATTTTTTTTTAATTTTTATTTTTTATTTATTTTACTTATACGTTTAATCTAATTGTATCTATATATTATTCTAATTGTTTATATTTAATATGTAGATAAATAAATAAATAAATTTTTGTCAGAAATAAATATATATTTATATCGGTATTAGATATATAACATTCACACGCGGTCCGATTACCACCGAAACATTTCGTCAAATTCATTCATTCAACATGGTTGGAACGATCGTAAGTTAGACCGTTTCTCCTAAGCTTTTTCGGTGAATGTACCACGCCACGGCGTTCGAGCTGATTTGCGCTTCGGGAAGAGGTGGGGTTATATATAGTATAAGAATCGATAAAGGCATTTATTTAAGTAATAACATTTATTTAAGTAATAACAATTTTTATTATTTGGGGTGTGGATATGTATATGGGATACAGATTATTAAACAAACAAAAATATTAAGAAAAGAAAATATATTAATTGATGATATTTTTAACCGTGGTGGAACACGTGAATAAAATTGTCGGTCGATGACTAACAATATCTACGATTGATTAATATTTTCATATCTTTATGAAATTTTTAGAATCGGAAGGGTGCAAGAAGAAGAGTTCACGAAGGGATTGACGTTCGTTTTCGATTATGGAGCTTCAGCTTATTTCTAGTTCAATGGTTGTGTCGGTGTCTTTGGGGTTGTTGTTGTTGTTGTTGTTGTTGTTGTTGTTGTTGTTGTTGTTGATGTTGTTATTTTCTCCAACGGAAGGGAATTTTCCTCTTCTCCGTTGTTACTCGGTGGATTCAGCACTAGCGCGTATGCTGGCGGCGGTAGATCATCCGATGGGGTGGCGGCGGTAGATCGTCTGATGGGGTAAGCGAATCAATATTCGTCACTAACGCGTAAGCTGGCGGCGATAGATCATCAGAGGGGGGAGACGATTCGATATTTCGACCATCAGATATAGGAAGATTAACGGAATTCATCGCTTGAGCGTAAGATGGTGGTAGCTCGTACGGAGGTGGCAGTATATCCGATGGGGAGATCGTTTTGACATCGCGTTTTTTAGGTGCGATACGAATATGGAAACGATCATCAAGAGGATGAAGAACGATCTTATAACGATAATATAACCAAAGAATATAAATCATTTGTCCCAGGAATATAAATTGAGGTAAAATTACAAGAAAAAAAAAGTATAGCTACATATATGAGTGCCATCATCTAGTAGATCGCATATTCTCGCGTTCTGGGTGGAAATATATAAGCCGCAATAATTCGAATTCTTGCTAATAAAAACTGTGTAATTTTTGTATCTGGAGTCGCTAAAAAAAGCTCTGTATACGAATTTGCGTTCTTCGTTCAGCTCGTATTTCACCTCTACAGAGTCATCGAAGAGGATTTCGTTAAATTCGTAGCGGTTTTCCTCGTTCAATTTGACTGTTTGTCCAGGATGAGGACAGGTTTTTAAATCCATCGGTGCGCTTAGCGGATGTATTCCAATAAAACTTCCTATTAATTTTTCACCACCGACGTCCGTATTTAGCCTCTTGACGGAAAACGAGCCAGTCGACGAGTCGAAAAATTGGTATCCTCTCTCCTCTATATCTTTGCAGCGTTGTTTTGAGAGCGTTGCTCGAGTGATGTTAACGACGAGTGGTAGTAGGAACAAAAATAAACTGTGGATCTTCATGCTGAAAGCGAAACGTCCTCCGGTTTTCCGTCAGTGTATCGCGATAGAGTTTTTCTTTGTATTTGAAATTGGTGTGTCGAGTAAAATTGTTATATAGGTATTTATTAAAAAATAAATATTATTTTTTTAAAATGTTTTATTCATGCAATGTAAATAAATAGCTTATAGTTAACAAAGGAAATACAGAATCGAAAAATAATTTGTTTTTTGAAAAAAAATATGAAGAACTATTATTTTTTTAAATGTTTTCTAAAATTATTGTTACGGTCCGGTTTCGAATTCGCCCATTCGATTGAATTCCAGTAATATTGGCCTCGTAATTATCGTTATTATCGTAGTTGGTGTCGTTTCCTCGACCTTGGGGCTCTTCTTCGGTAGATCTAGCAGTGGGGGTGACGGCGACAACGGGTCTGGCTTGCGGTAGCGGGGCATTAGCGTATTCCGATGATAGTTCTGGTTTAAATATATAGCGTAGATTGGCTATTAATAGTTTAAAGCATTTTGTAATAAAAACCACGACTAAAACAAAAATTGTCGCTTGCGCGGAAAATTTAATCGTCGTTTTAAACATCGCGTTTTTCTTCCAAAGGTATTTGATTTTGTCTTCCGCCATATCAACGCCTTCCATATACTCTAAAGGCGTAAACCAAGAACAATCCGAGAAAGCGTCGTCGTCCTCCTCGTTAACGATCTCGCATATTCTGGCGCATTCGAGCGAAAAGTAAACGCCGCAAAACGTCGAATTCTCGTCGATCGGTTGCGCGAAAGAATAAATTTCACCATCCTTGGAAATCACGTTGAACCTAAATTTGCGACGGTAGTCGTCGTTCACTGCGTATTTTAGCTTTATATTTTGTTGAAACTGGACTCGGATGAATTTGTGCGTAATATCATTAACGCGGAAAAATTCTCCGTTTTTTGGGCAGGATTCCAAATTGCTCGGCGTCGTTAAGCGATGTATTTCAAAAAAGTTTTCGATCGGCTTCTCGCATTCCCGATCCACGCTTTGCTCTTCGATGGAAAACGAACCTCTCGTTTTATCTTGCAAGTTGAAAAATTCGTCGTGTCGCCTTCCTCCTACATTTCTGCAAAGACGTTCCGAGTCGTCGGGCGTCGCTCGATGAAGGAGCACGGCGAAATTTATAAGCACGGTTAAAAATAGTTCCGAATACTTCATCTTTAATCGGTAGTTTTTTTTCTGTCCTTAGGGAAGCCTTCTAACAAACAGCCTTTTCGTACTCGAGGAAGGTGGTCGAGACTGAAGTTTGATCTAATACGTGCGTATATATATATAGGTGTTTGTATTAAAAAATTTACATATTTTAATTTTTTATTTATACGAAAATAAGTACATAAAACAGTTTATAAAACAATATAAATTAAAACGCAATATTGAATAAAAAATATGAATACATTTTTAACTTTTTAAGCGTTTAGGTATACGCGAATGGCGATTAGAAGTATAACCGTAACATCGATCGAAATTAAAGAAATTATTATATATGTATATGTATATGTTTATTTAAGCGCGTTTGTGTCATTCCCTTCCTTATGAAAAAGTTTTAAACGAATGTATTATGAGGCTGTCTTGGGGGTGTCGGCGTCCGCCTTCGAATTTGCTGCTGGTGCTGCTGCTGATGCTGCCGTTTCGAACGATTTTTAGTTAGATCATTGCGGCGGTGGACCTCGTTGTTATTTTCTCGTTGCTGATGATGCGAGTTTTCTTTTAATCTTCTTTCTTTCCGTTCTCCCTCGACTGCTCTGAGACCGATAGATCTGCCAACGGAGGTCGTCGACGCTTGGTACGCCGAATTTAACGTGTTCGAAGTATTATCAATCTGGCTTTCGTACTCGAAAGAAGTGGAAGCCGTAGATAGATTATCATCCGATCCGTGGTTGTCGTCGTTGCCCTCTCGTCCTACGTCTAAACATATCTCGGAATAATCGCTGTCATTTTCCGATGGGAAAACGCGCGTAGATTGAACGTCTTCGGAAATATTTTGAAGCTGAGGAGGACGATTCGGTGGAGGAAGAGGTGGCCCAGTCGTCTTCGCCATCGCAGTCGCGGCCTGAATATTCGACAACGTCGTTACTTTCAGGGAACCACACTTATTCATATCTAAATAGTGATTTTCGATCGTATTCTTCGTATCGCGATCGGTGTACGCGCTAAGCGTCATAGCCATTTCTTCTTCTTTCTCTCTTCCTTTTATTCCGAAAGAAGATTCCCGTATCCTTTTTCTGTCGACGGCGGCGTAAATAGCATCAGAGGAAGGGAAGGATCCGTCGGCTCGCCCGTCGAAATAAGGACGCGAAGAAGTTAAGGGAATGCTATACGTGTGTTTCATTTTCGTCTGGCTTCTGGCACTACAGATTTTGCAAATTTCGTTTTCCGATTTACTTCTCTTTTCTAGTAATTTCGAGAACATTCGAAACAAGACGTAGGAAAGAAGTGCGTATGCGATTGCACTAACGAATAAGTTATTCGCTGCAATAACTACTAAAAAATTTACGAAATCTTTATTGAGAAAAGTGTTTAATTCTCTGAGAACATTTTCCAAAGACGGGATATTTTCTGAACCGTTGAATTTATTGTATCCTCTGAAATTTTTCAAAAACGCGAAAAGGGACTCGCCGAACATGAAGCAATTTGCTAAATCTTTTGATTCATCCGTGTCGACATCGATGCACATTTTTACGCAAGATCCGATAATTTTTAATCCTACTGACGAGTCTGGCACCAATTCAGCTTGATGGTCATTTACAAATTGGCAATCGTCTGTATTTTCGGGGTCACACTTTTTCAAAACCACGTACATAACCTGTTGCGTCGTTCGCGATGCGGCTACGGGATATATTTCGTAAATGATCTTATGCTGATAAAAGGTCGATATTTCATCGATATCGAATGCTTTTCTTACTTTAAGTGTTTGCTCTTCTTTCTTCATAACATGTATCGTAACGTTCGGGGAGGCGTTTTCGCATATATCGAATGTTGGTTTAGAAACTCTAATTTCCCCTCCCGTCGAGTTAATTACGGGAAGGAAAAAGTCGAACGAAACGAAGGATCCGAAACGAATGATCGAATGCAAAGTTCATCTTTTATATTTTTATATTTCGAAGCGGTGTTCGTCAGAGAAATCGACCTAATACACGATAATAGTGAAAATACTATTAAAGAAATTCCTACTGATCTCTTCATTTTTTAGCATGAGAATAATAAACCTCGCGACCGATCTGTATTAATTAGGTCTAAGTAAAAATAAAAGAGGAGAGCTCTTTTTATACAATTTTTTTATTATTTTTAACACATTTCAATATATAATATTTAGATTAAAATTAAAAATTTCATTTTTTAATTTTAAATATTATCAGAACGAAATTTTATCACTTGGTTTTTTACAAACCCTTTTAATAACAATTTCTCGGAGGTGTTATTATGAAGTAAACTATAAAATGGCAATTTGGCTTTATTCTCATCCGCAAAGATGCAGGTTTTCCGGCGTGCGCCACTACTTACAGCGTATTAATTTATATTAGGATATGGTCAATTCTGAATAAATAAAGTATATAGATAATATATTCAACTCAGTCATCATAATTCTCGAGTGAATATCGAGTTACGTATAAATGTTTATATTCGAGTTATTAATATAATCTAACATTAAATTTGTTTTTTAATAATTATTTATTAATCTCTTCACATATCAATAATTCGAAATACTATCAATCCTTTTATAATATATTTATTTATTCTGAGACTATTAAAGAATATAGTATTATATAATCATATAAAAATAACATATTATATTTCTACGCGGGTTTGAATATACTTAAAGAGTTTTTTAAGTGAGTTTTTTTTTTAAATTATATAGTTTTAGAGGAAATAATTAAAGTATGAGAAGACGCTATATTTATAGCAATTACTTTTATTATTTTTGTTATTTTAAACAACCATATTTTATATAAATACTCACAAACTATTATATATAAAAAGATTCAACATAGAACGCTAGCTTCGGAGACCTCTTCAGTCTCGCTCGAAATTTATCGCTTTTTAACACACCCCTCTCTGTTCATCATTTCCTGGATTGGTGTTCTGTATAGTGTCATATATCCTAGTTTAAACCCTGTGCCTTATATTCCTGGTACGTACTTATTCGCTCATTCACATGACTCTACCGATGATCTCTTGCAAAGATAGAATCAGCTCACGTTCTCTGACTTATATATGTCTTAACTAGTAAGTTACCTTGAACGGTTGGTTGGTATTATAGAAAGTCGCTTTTGCACGATACGTTTATCTGGCGTTTAATTGTGTGTTTTGCGTCACACGCAAAGCTCAGGGCTACTTATGGTAGTCTGCGCGACTCCGAGGGATTCTACATCGGACGTCCAGGGTGATGGGTACGACCGTCTTCGGTTTGCCCTGCTCTGAGGTATCAGTTTTTCGAGTATTACTTGCTTAAGACGCAGAAAATATATCAAAGATTAGTTCTCATAAATCATGAAATTATTTAAGCTTAGTGACAAATTGTTCTCTTTATTATATACATTCAGAGGTCAGGAGCCAAAACAATAGACTTACATCGAAGCATAGAAAGTTAAGGTGGTAATTAGCTTTCTGTTCGGGAGTGGATTACCTTTTTTCATATATTAACAAATAACAGAATTATAAATAGTGAATACCAAGTTAAAAGATCATAAAAATGTAGATTAATTTTAAATATATTAAATTGAGCGTTTAGCACAACTACCCAGTGACGGCAGCTGGATACGCTTTAGGAACGCTATCTCAAATGGCGGTAATATATGGCAATATATAAAAGGTACAATAAATCATAGATCCGTCGTCCTGTATATAAAATTTCCATGACTTTGCTTTCGAACAGAGTATATTTAGATAGGATCGCCTAATACCTGGAAACCATTTATATATATTTGATTTCGTCCTTTTCACGAGCCACGGAAAAGAAAATTACGTTATTTACTGTTGTGATTTTCGATTATCAAGAATGTAGGTGGATAATATTTATTTGTCGAACATGTATTGTACTACGTGCACTTTTCCTGCTCTTGCTCCTGACTTTCTACAAGTATTGGACTACAAGTGTTAGACGGTAGTTACATCCAAGTGTGACAATTATTAATAAGACGGACTAGGACTGTCCTTGGCTAATACTATTTATTAAAGGGCTGAACGGTAACTTTTCCCTTGGGGTACTTTACACTGTATATACTCTCGAAACTTGGTGGTTATACATAAATTATGCTACTAATCGGAGACTTACATAGTATTCTGTGAGAAGCAGTTATTTATAACTTTATATTTTATTAATCCACCAAAAATAATTTTTCACACAACGGTAAATCACAATATCAGGGTGAGGTTCTTTTGGAAATTGGTTTGAAAGGAAATTATTTTTTGCTCGGGACCGGGTCCTTAAACCAAACTCCCCGCGAACAATTTCAAATAAATTTCTTACGGAAAAAAGAATTTTGGAGGTGAATATAAAACTTGAGAGGATATTAAACCATTAAAACTTTATAAAAATATAAATATAATTTAAATAAATTTTTTTATAATTAATAAAGACTAGCGTACTAGCTTAATTTTTTCATATTTATATAATAAGTACGATAAACCCTTCCGTACACTTTATGTATCTTCAATATCCTCGGTTACATACTACTATGCTAATTTAACGTAACCAACAATTAATTATGTGTTATATTTATCCTAACATAAATGAGGTGATAAGATAACTTATCGATTTATATTTTATAAATTATATTGTTATCTCACTTACCTCCCTTGGCTCGAACACTAATCTAAATAAGTACTTGATAAAAGGAGAGAAGTTTATGTAATGAGAAGCGTTATAACTCGGTACTTTTATTTCCAAAGGACGGTGGTAATACTCCTATAAAATTTAACAAAGAAAACTCTACGGTTAAAAAAAAAAATATAATAGATAATAATATGATTTAATTTATTATTATCCTTTTATATATCGCTTATACCGGAGTATTTATTTATGATTGAGTTTTTTTGATTCAAATTACTTAAAAAATAGCAATATCTGAGATATTTACACATTTGACCATTAATTTTCCGTGAGTTTTTAGTTTATTAATTATCCGTGATGAATTTGTTTTACTCATTTTTAACATAAACCGCACGTTTACCTATGAATATCACGTGATGTTGTTTTTAGTTAAATATTGGGGTATAGCGTATATGAAAAAAGCGACTAATTTTATAATTAAAGTCACTAATTAAACGGGTAGAAAAATTCTCAACGAATAGTTTTATTTCACATATTTTATTTGGGTCAGCATAAATCACAATTACCACCAAGGACTTACTGATATGGACAATCATAACGTCGAGTTTTTCTAGTACTCTATTTTATCTATCTGCAGAAATGAATTCATCACTAGCGTGTTTGTTTTACAGGTGCGCGAGAAACGTTTTCTTTTATTTTATTATTTATACACAAAACCGAAGTAAGGTTTATCGTACGATAAATATAATAGAGATAATTTTAAAACTTACGTATATTTTTATAATTATTATTTTTAATATGTTAAAAAAGTGATTTTTATTAAAGATAACTATATCGATTGAGTTAAAATATATCAAGTTAAAATTTCCACGCGAAGTTAATATTATTTTTGGTGATATAAAATTATCATTCCTCAGAGGACTCGATGAATAAAATCTCACGCGGGTTTTCTTTTTTATTTTTCGCTCAAATATATCTCTCAGCGTGGTTGTTTTATAAGTGCGCTCAGAGAATCGTTTTTCATTATTTTTTATACAATAAACTTAGAGAGTTTCGGTCGAAAAAATAATTATTGACTTATTTTATATAAACAACTCAGATAATTTTTATTTTAATTTCACTGCAGACAAAAGGTGTTCTTTATTTTAGGAAATATATAACGACGATGAGTAATATTATAATATATTAGGAAAATTCCAAATCAGCTACGAGAGTGATTATTCCTTTTGGTGAGCGTATGTTAAATAATTACACGAGGACTCGTATGTTGGAATTCTCACTCATACGCGAGTTTTATATCGAGTTATTTTCGCAAATAAATTTTACCCCACGCTTATGATATATTTGGTTTTAATAAAGTATTTCCGTATATAAGAATCTTTTTTTTATTTTTTAACAAAACTATTATAGTGCATAGAATTTTAACGTTACGATTAAAAATGAAAGTAAATTTGACCTTGAACGATCTTACGTTTTATTATTATTTTTATTATGCTATTTATATTCATACTCTTTTTTTAATAAAAACTATACGTTGACATAGATTAATGAAATCTCCCGCGTGAGATTATTTCTATTTTTAGCCCGTATGTAAATCCTAACTGAAACTCAATAGGAGAATATCCACACCTGAGAGGTTTTCTCACTCACTCACACTGATTATTTTTATTACCCAAATAATATTTACTTCATACAGTTTGGGTAGTTTACGTTTAATATGCGCGTGATGAGAACTAGTTTTTATATTACTTATCTTATTTAAATACAAAAACTGCGAATTTTCACTACGAACAAAAAATAGGAAAAAATTTTATATACACGAATTTTAATATTTTTTTTACACGTAAAAGAAAAAGAATAAATATAACTATTTATTTATCAAAATATCAAACTATAGGCAGGTAGAAAGGCAAATAATTAAAATCAGTTGATAATATGTTTCGACCCAAGAATAAGAAATTCGTAGTTAGCAGACGCAGTACGTTTAGTAAAGACTAATTAAGCCGTAGGGCAAAATCTTCAAGGTCTAAATTATCTTAGAGTAATGAAACTGCTAATTCATTATACTTAAAAAAGTTAAGGGCTGAATTATAGATTTTTTATCTTATTAGAAGACCTACTTGGGTGTTTATTATGTAATATCACACACACTTTAGTATATCGTTAACTTATATAATATTTGTCTGCAGCTCTGGATTTATATACAGGAAAATACTCGAGTCCTTTCTACCTTTTTGACTAATAAAATATACTTTATATAGGCGGGTGGACTTATTCTAACTCAGGACGTGACATTTTACTCTCGAATATAAGCACTCTATTTTTTTCGTCCAAAGTTACTCTTTTCATTAAAAAACTACAATCACGGTTTTGGAACATAATGATTAAATTAGAAAATATTTTCTCGACTACTCAGTGCTATATATGTATTTTATAGCCTAGGGTGCAGTAATAAAAATATACAAATCATCATGATAAATTCTCATAACTATATATAATGGAGGGTCTATCTATTTTATATCTCCAGCTAAATTATAATTTCAAACGTGGGGTATTCGATTTTATAATATAGCGCTCAGTGCAAGAATCGTTATTCTTTTTTTTAACAAAACCAGCGAATTTCATACCGAAAAAGTATGGAAATTTATATAATCGATATTAATTATTATAATTATTATTCTCTGAGTTTAAGAAAATGAGTGGACTTTTATTAAATGGAAAACTATATACGTTGGCATAGATTAATGAAATTTTTCACGTGAGTATTTACGTATTATATTTAGTTCAACTACGTACGATTAAATAATAAATTGTACTAGAAAGACGATAAAAACTCATAATCAATAAACCTAACGATGAATTATTCGTTACTATATTATATATAGGTATAATTTTATAGTGTAATTTATCGAAGAATAAAACACAAACATCTATATGATTTTAATACCGAACTCAGTTTATCAAAAATAATTATTTACGATATAGAGGTGAATATCTGTTTCCTAGTTTACTTGGCGTGTATATAAAAAGTAAGTGTATTTTACGTTTTAGCTTTTAGTATTCATAAGGTGAATTTATATCTATACCTAACCTACCTTATAAACTAATACTAACCTATTAATACATTAAACCTAACCTAATCTAACCATAACGTCACATAACCTAACTTAAACATACACTATATTACTCATAAAGACCTAAACCTAAACCTAACCACTTAACCTAACCTATAACCTAACCTATATTGATTTAATACTAACCTAACCTAACTATACTAACCTACTAAACTAACCTTATATAGTATACAGCTATAACCTATAACCTAACCTAGTTACCTATACCTAACCTAAGTTCCTGAACGTTTTTTTTTCTATCGCAAATTGGTTATTTTACCTTCTTATTCAGACATTGCTATTTTATACTCACTTTTATTCTACATTATTTCAGGTAAAAATATAAATAACTGTTTTTACGTTACTAATAACTGTAATAACCTAATAACGATAAAACACATTTACGCAAACAATATGGTAAGAAATCACGTAGGTTTTTGTTCATAATTAGTAAAATAAATAAAGAACACAAAAAATAAATTAACGCACTCGACAAAATTTAAAATAACGTTAGGTTTAACTTCTATAGCCCTTAAGAATTGGTCAGAGATATGTAATTTGTCACCTTACCCCGGAATTACTAGAAACGTGTCCTCACGCTCTATGACTGAGGATGACGTGTTTAGACTTACGTTCCTTTGATATTATATGGTATCGAAAAAAGAAGAAAATACCTATATCTACGTAAAAGGTTTTAAGATTTATCTTTATACCTAAAAATATAATACATATAAAGAAAATTACATAACGCTACTCGAAATCCCCGAGTCGAAACGAGGTGTGTGAAAAACTTGTTTGCCGAGAGAATATAATAGCATATTATAATCAAATACAAGCTTAAAGTCTCAACACGTGTTTAATATTAGTTTGTAATATAAAACCTTACATAGAAATTGTAAACGAATAATTCTTTTCGGCGTAAGATACCCCATACCACGGAAAATACACTAACACGCCTGACGCGTAAACAAACGTGCGTAAAAAATATGTGAAAGGTTCAGGTACAGAAATCGCGCATTTATCTATAAACATTTACGGATAGAGGAGGATAGGGGTTATATGTAATATTTTTTGGTAGAAATACAAAAAACGCTAAGACGTTGGGGTTAGGTATTCATGCGATTATGGACCACTCTTGGCCGACAATATATGGGAAGAAATTAAGCATTCGCGCCAGTCAAATGGTATTAATATCAATTAAAGAGGAACTTAATTCGGGCGGTTAAAAGAAAATATTTCTAAAAATTATCTATGGATGTAGTCTGGAAAAAGAAAAGATATGACCACTTTAAGGTTTTAGGAGTTTAAGAGAGTGAATCTCTTTTGGTAAATCACGTATACCATTCAGCGTAAAAGTTTAGGTGGTTATTTTTCGAGAATGTAATAGGCTATAGTCTCTGGAATATATCGACACGCGTAAACTTAGGGTTTATTTTATAGAGGTAGGGTATGGTAGTGTTTTGGTTTCCTACAGCACGTAGTAAACGTAAATCCCGACTGTATGAATTTGATTACCTGCCTTTTTTGGGGTAAAGAAAAATAAATAAATACCACGAATGAACGAAAGGTTTTTTATCAATATAAGCTCCGCCTGTATTTTGTGAATTATTCATCGCTTACATGGGTCTTAATTAATATATAGAGGGTTATTTCCCTCTTAGGAGTCAACCTCTTATATAATAAAGAATTACGCTTAATCCACCGAAAACGTGTAATGATTACATAGGTAAGTAGCTTTTTTTGGAAAAATGCATAAAATCTCACGTAGTCGGTTATAATCCTGTCTCATAAACAATAGTCATAGGTACCAACTATGTTCGAACAGGTTGACATAATGTGACTCTTTATATAATTTCAAAATAAAGTTTTCAGAAATTAAGGTGCAGGGTCAAATGACAACAGTATTGAGAGAATACCATTCCTACGAACGGTTAGGAAGGTATTATATCTTTATATAGTCACATGAGACTACAGATATATAACCATTCACGTCAAAAACAAGGGTAGAACAAGTCCAAATTCTTTAGAGAAATTGATCATCAGGTGCGGTATATCCAGAATATGATATCATTAGTGGGGAAGGAATTTTAGATAGTATATACTGACAGTTAAAGAAATGAAAGGGAAAACGTATGAGAGAAGGGAGTCACCTTTTTATGAGGTAAGAAGCAACAAGGAGCATCACAACACGTACATAAGACGCTAAAATATTTAAAGGATTTTAATGATATAGAAGTTGTTCTTATGTAACCTAAAAATTAATCCAAACACGGTTAATTAATTTAGGTTTATAAATATATTATAAGTTTCCCATGAGCGAGGGAGGGCACGATCAAAGAATCGACCTCAACGGGGCGGATTTATTAGAATGATTTAAATAAACAAGGTAGCAAACAAAATTTTGCGGTTAAGATTACAATGAAGGCTCTTATTCAAAACTATATAAATTCATTATATTATCACAAATAAGCCTTCCTGGTGTCCGAAGGAGATTAAAAGGCTCATAGAAGCAGCTCACTTCCGTTGCAATATTGCCTACTAGTGAGCGTAGTCGAGATGTTGTGTGAAGATTAAATTCGATTCGCTCAAGACTCTCCGTCATAACAAACAAATTTTTAATTACTTATTTAAATTATGGCATCGTACTCTTTGTGGCATTTTCAAACATGACGTAATTTCAATATTTTTTTTGCCAAAAATTGTTAGGCCATATTCCTTCAAAATATCTCTTTTTACCGTTACAAGGTACGTTTATTATCAAAGTTTATCTCTTGAAATTTAATCCAAATAAATATTTACTGATTTAATCGGTGAAAATTGGGTCCTAGTAAATGTTTGCACAGCCCATTTCTGGAAAATACGTACATCGGAAAAAGTGGCAATTTAAATGGTTTTGATTTGTAACACCAATAAAGTATTCCGGACAAGCCGCATTACTCTCATATACAAGTCCAGCGCAAAAAGTTAACAAGTGCATCCCACAATCTCTTAAAAAGGGATAGTCATTACGCATTTGTCTGAGAACATTAGGTCGAGGGTATAGTTCCAATTATTAGATATGGTATTGGTCCGAATAATATACTTTACGATCATAGAAAATAGTTTTATGGTAAATTAACAAAAAATGTCATTACATCTGTAAGTTATATACTTATATCAGAAAATCTTATTACGAGGTTACGCACACAAAATAATCCAATGTGAATCAATTAGTTGGGCATAAGTACACTTCATCGGGCTAAGGGTTTTCAAACCAGCGCACGCGAAATAGTCTGATTCAAGGATCAAGGGAATGAGTTAATTCATTGTGGACCAAATAAAACACTGAAGCTTTGCACAGAGAATACGTGACAATAATGACGGGGTAACGAGGTTAACATCTTTCATAAAAGATATCGTCGGTGGCACGATGGGGTTATTCTCACGTATAAGGGAAAATGAATGATAGTATGAAGATGCACTAGTTAGAAGATTTTACTTAATACGTTGAAGGTAAAATAGTCTTTTCAAATACTAATATCTCACGGGTATTAAAGGTAATAATATATTCAAATGTATCGTATTTTATAACTCATAGTAAATAAAATCTCACGTGATAAATATTTGGTTATCATATAGGTTTCCTATATGACTCACACGATAACCCATACGTGGGGAATTATATGGTTAATATATATACCTAAATAAACAATTTCAACGTCAAAAAGTATCAAACCTTATATATAATAGATTAATTTATCCGCGTATAGATTTATTCTATATGGTGGATTTATAGCGTCATATTAACTGATGTTATAGGTTTTCTTCATTATTTATGTATAAGTAATAACAATATATATAAAAACGTTACGTAACTTAATTTTCAAAGTTATGTATCCAATAATCACACGATATAATAATATAATGTTATATATATAATATATTCTGCTAACGAAAACTCTACTAGTGGGATTTTATATATATTTTTAGCTTGCAAAAAAAATAGAAATACCAATTTATTAACGTCCAAATACTAAAGTTAATCTAAAAAAATTTAATAAAAGGAATCTCGCGCGAGGTTTATCCTATGAAGAATTAAGCGTATATCCACGTGAGGTAAAAGTATTTCTTTATTTGTAAATATTACTAGAAAAATCCTTAACGTAAAGAAATATTTCAAAGTTACACTTATACCAAAATATAATCTACGTGAAAATTGTTTAATATAGTTTTATAAGTAACTCACGAAACCTATATCAGTGGTGAGAATTAATGTATTTATAACCAAATTTAAAAATTTCAACTCAGTCATAATAAGTATTATCAAAATTTAGTTCATAAAAGATCATCTCGCGCGAGGTTTTATTCTATGTAAATAGTATATTAGCGTATATATCTACGTGAGGTAAGAAGTTCTTAGTTTTTGAGATAATAAAAAAATCTCACGTAAAAGTATAATATTTCTAATAACTTATGTACAAAATCTCACTATGAAATTGTTATATGTAGTTTCCTAACACGAAATCACTCATCACGTGGGAATATTTATGTTTATCATAAACATATAATACCAATTATGTTTAACTAGTTATAAAAAAAGTTATCAAAATTTATCATAAAAAGATAAATCTATCGGCTGAGCTACGGGTTATTATATCACTATTTAAAAGAATTAGTGAGAGCGTATATCTACGTAGGTGAGTATAAAATAATATTCTTATTATGTGTAAATACAATAATCTCTAACTAGTAAAGATATTTTCAAAGTTATTATATTGTAAAACTCAAATATATATAAATTCTTTACAATGATTAGAATATTGTTTATAATATATGTTAATGTTTTTCCTACACGAAACCCCAGTATGACGTGGGATATATGTTAATATATAAAAATAAACAATTTCATAACTCGATCAAAAGTATATAAAAATACCTTCTAAATATATAAAGATATTTCCGCGTACGATTTATTTCTATGGGTAGGATTTAGCGTATATATCACGTGGTTAAGAGGTGTATTATCTTTTTGTATACCAAACAAAACCTACATACGTAAATTACACGTAAGAGATATTTATAGTTAATATATATATTAATTTTCTAAAGCGTACTAACCCACGTGGGATTTATATATTAGCACAAAAAATTAATAAACCGTTGTTAGTATATCACGTCTAAATAAAAAAGTATCAAAAATTTTTATAAAATGCATATCTCTAGCGTGACGTGACGCTTTATTACGCTATAAATAGAATAGAAAGCGTTAATATGTACTGATAGAGTAATATGACATTACTATTATTTTGAGTAAATACAACAAATCTCTCAATTATAATGTAAATATTACAAAGTTACTAACTCGAAATCTCTAATCAGTGAATATTGTTAATATATATATGAAATTCCCTATAGCACGAAACCCACGTGGAATTGTGTTTTAATTAACCAATTTTAATAAACCAATATTTATCATAAAAGTCAAAAGTATCAAAATTATGAGCGTATATAATATAATCACGTTTAAGTCAAATTACCATGGAGTATTTAGAGTTATCTACTGAGTTAGGGTTTTCTTTTTTGTATAAATGCGAAATATCTCACGTAAATTCAGGTATTTCAAATAGAGTTACCGTAATTCAAAAATCTCACGTGAAATATTGTGGTATATGAAGTTATTTAATACACGAAAAGACCTACACGTGGAATTATGTGATTTTATATAACCAATAATAACCTAAATGTTAACGTCAATAAAAATATATATATAAAAGTATTCAAATAATATTCCTAAAAGTACTCGCAGCGAGTATTACCTATGAAGAATATTATAAGCGTGATCATATCTAGTAGGTAAAAGATCTTTTTAAATACAAAAAATATACACTGAGTAAGTAAATAGGTAAAGTTATAGTAAATATCTTCAATATATCAATCTCTACATGTTGAATATCATTGTAATTATAATATAGATTTACACAACGAAACAGTATATATATATATCACGTTGGTAAATTATAGTTTATAACCTATAATACCAAATATAAAACGTCAAAAAAAATATTCAAAAATTCATAAATGTATATCTCGCGTAAGATTATATATACCATGGAGCATTTTAGCCTCTATCTCTATAGGCTAGTTAAAATATTATCTTTTTGTTGTATATATAGTTTACCCGTGACACGAACGCGGTGGGAAATTTATATGGTTTATATATAATTCAATAAATACCTTTAATTCTTTATCACTCAATTTGTTGGCAAGCACCAAAGGAAATTCTGACGTCAAAAGTTTGTTATTTTTGTAAATCACATGGTGTTGGAAGATTGATGTTACTTTAACTCTTTGTATTCATTTATAATTTCTTATATTTTTTGTAATTACCAAAAAAAAACCCAGTAAATTTATTGAATTTATCTAAAATGTTATTTATTAACCGAAACCCACTGATACACTTTAATATTGG
>JABUQX010040450.1:0-25118 GCA_015478945.1 Trachelipus rathkii
GGGGAGAGTTATATGCTCGAAGTTATACCTCAAGCAGTGTATATCCAAGAATACCTACATTTTATTAACTCAGGGTCACTTAAGTCACTGTCCCGTATGCCTAATTTCTTTTTATAAAACATTATATAAATAATTAGTATCAAGTATTAGATTAATATATTATAAATACTATTATAATATATATATAATAATAAATATATATATTTATTATAATAAACTATATTATACATATATATAAACTATATATGAATCATTACATAACTTTAAATCACCTAGACCTCTAAGCTGATTGAACACCTCCTTATAATGTATTTATTAACAAATAATTTGTGACGTCAATGCACGAAATTCCCGTATATAATATAATAATAACATATATTTAATTTAATATATATATAAAACTATATTCTACTAAAATAAAACTTTATATATTATTATAATATAATAATTCTATTATACATAAATACTTATTCATCTTAATATATTATAACTTTACAATAAGCAACTTACATTAAACTTATATATATACTATATAATATATAACTTACATAATATTTATAATATAACATTATTAATATATCTATAATAATTTATTGATGTAGCTCGGGCTTCCTTATTGCTTCCTCGGATCTGGCACTTTACAGGGTGTAATCACTTTAAATAAAACTTTAATATAAAGCGTATCATGAGGATAACGCATCAAGCTCTGGAAAATTTTGATCTGTACCATGCACAATATATATATATACTATATATATATAATATATACATTTTAAATATAATATATAATAGAAATTTCTCATTATCCATATATATATACATTTACATATATATTAATATCATTATATACCACAATATATAATATCATTATATATTTATATATATTATAACTTATTAAAATATATAAGTTTATTTTCAGTTAAAACACCACAAGTACCTTCCATTCCCAAATTACAACGCCAGGACATGACATTGGAACATTTACGAAAATATGATGGAACAGATGAAATTGGAAGAGTTTGCATGGGATTTTGGGACGTTAATCAAAGTGTATTGATTTACAAGAGAAAGCATTAATATATAACTTTATATAATATATATTACTATATTTTTAATATATATATATAACATTATATATATAGAAATAAAATACTTTAAATATATATATTTTTATCTATAATTAGTTATTAATATTAATATTATATATATATATATACTAAGAATTAAATAACTTAATATATATATATAGTAAATCAGTCTGAAAATAATAATAAATAATCTTATAATCACAATTATATATATATAAATATACTTATTATACACTAAATATATACTTTACAATTATTATATATTCAATGTTATATTGAAAATAATACTTTAGTAAATATAATAATATATATATATATATCAGCCTCTAAAAGAGCCACAATCTATCTCAAACTACAACAGCTACCAGAAAAAGGAAAACATTGCGGAATCCTGGTAACATTCTAGTGCGGAAAATGTAAAAAAAAAAATATGTAAAATTATAGAATATGAGTAGAAAGTCCCTATTTTTAGAGACTTTTTTATAACGTTACCCGTTAAAATAAATAATTTCTAGTAAATTTGTTGTTTTTTTTAACTAAAGAATAGCCCCAAGGGTATACCGCACCATGCAAGAGTCCGGGGTACTCGGCCTTCCCGGGAACTACGGAGTTGGACTATTTCCCCCTCCGGAAGGTCTCCGGAACCGACCCGCTCTTGGTATTTTGTGTCGCTGGGGTTCCTCCCCCCCCTCCCCTTACGGGGTAGGAAAACGTCCACCTGTGTCCCCGTTTCGCTCGAGCCCCTCTAAATGCCTGTTAATACCTTACAAATAATATAATATACTATGTCCCCCGCTGGCTCGAGCTCCCCCAAAAAAAGCAATTTTATGTTTTTTATTTTTTATTTTGTTACATTTGCCTAACCAAAATTACAAGGATTCCAAAAATGTAATTTCCTTTCTCCTGTAGCTATGTAGTTTTTTGCAGATATGACGTGTGGCCTCTTCTAAGAGCTGCCAATATAAATACTACATTAAAACCAATTAAATAATCCAAATCTAAAACTGTGTTCACTGACATCTTAAAAATAGTTACTTACCACTGAAACGGTTTTCGTTATGTAAAAGAAATACATTAATTCAAAGGCCATCAGTGTAATAACTCTACATATTTTGCAAAAAAAATATTTGGGAAAACATTATACTCGACCACAATGTTACTCGTACAATAAAAAATAACTTCCTCCTACTGGTAATTTCACATCTTTTGACACTTTCGTACAAACCTTTTAATCTAGTATCAAACTAAAATGTTGGCATTGCTAACACGATATATAATCATTCTCACAAATTTAAGAATAAATCCTCAAGATTCCACCTTGTAGAAAATTGGAACAAAAAAATACCGCAACCTGTATTCAAAACAGTAAAGAAAATTTATGTACCTTCCAATTAAATTCGTACATATATCATCCCAATATACTCAATGTGATAAAGTCCACTTAATATATAAGTACTATATATATAGTTATATAATATATAGACTATATATATAGATATATAATATCTAATATAATATATATAATAATTATATATAATATATATATATATATATAATAATATAAGGTTTCTATAATAACAATTAAGATTCCTCATACATACAAGGTAATAATCTCTCTTCAAAATCAATTATTTTAAAACTTAATATTTAGAAATGTCTGATAGTCAACTCAAGTATATTCATAATATATAATTAAAATATATAATATATATAATATAAATATATATCTATATATATAATAATATATATATAATATATATTAAGATCTGTCCATCTATCTGCTTTCAATTTAACTGTCAAATTTTTTTATAACTCGTTATCTTGAACAAATGTAAAACGAGCATGTACAGAACCATGTATATTTTTTTAAACACCCATAGTAAAATAAATTATAGTGAAACTAGAAAAAAATCTTTAAAGAAGTTACGAAAATGAAAGCAATTTATGGAAAACATTACTTTCATGAAGTTGATGTTTACTAAAATAATACTTTTTAGAGGTGTGAAACGCTTGTATTACTAGAGTTTAATTCTCTAGGGAAGTTTGATGTCACTTTTATGAAAGTTGTCGAACTACCAGCAATCGCTAGTAATTTGGTGGTGGAGGCGATAACAAACAATCAACAATTATATATTACATAAATATATATTTACTATATATAATATATATAATATTAATAATTATATAATAATAATTATAATATAATATATAAGAATATATTATATAATATATTATATATCTATATATTATATGTATGTAATTTTATATATAATTATATATAATAAATATATAATAATATAATATTATAGATATATATATATATATATATATAATAATATAATATATATACTATGATATATATAATATATATAATATATATACGTATAATATATTATAATATGTATATATAATATGATATAATTACAGTCGTCCCGTAGAACACCGGCCGCGTTATATGCGACATCGCGTAAAACTTTAAACCCCCTGAAAAATCATTAATTTTAAAAATTTATCTTTGTAAATTGTCAAAATAGCAGCAGATTTTCTGTATTTATCCTTATAAAATTGAATAAATTTTCAGATGTAATGTAATTACAGTACCGTAAGTATTACATTTTTTTATTGGTACTTGTAATTAGATGATATTTATTTACATTATACAACAGAATGTACATATCTTCAATGAACAAAAAAGTTTTTCAAAATTAAAAAAATATAATTTATTTATTTCTGGAATTTTATTACTTTAAATTTTATATCTTTTTAACATATGTATTGATTTTGATTTTTATTTGATTTTTGTTTTTAAAGGTAATTTAATTTTCTTTTATTATACTTTTTTTAACCAACCCTGTTATAGCTAAGACTTGGCGTCTGTAAGACGCGTGTCACTAGGGAACGACCTGTAATCTAATATATTATATATATATAATATAATATATATAAATATAATATATATATATAATATATATATAAAAATAATATATATTATTATATATAGAATTATATATTATATATATATTATATATAAATATAATAATATATATATATATATATATATTAATATATATATAATAATTTTCATATATATTGGAAGGAGCACGTGAAATCAACCTAAGAATAGATTGCCGTGCATCTGCTGTTTTAACATATTTGCCTGAACGAGAGCCAAATTTTCAAGTAAAATATTCGAAATGCAATGCCAATATGTGCTGGCAACTTTAAACATTTTCATAAAAGTGTGTAAAATATTTTTGGAAAAAATATATATTTTAAGTTATAATAAATACCATACCCAATAACTAAAATGATTACTCAGGTTTCCGTTTGTTAGTCTTTTTTTTCAGTTATTTTTTTTTTTCTTGGGGGGGGAGGGAAAATTTAGAGATAAACACTTTAGCTTTTAGATCCACCTGACAGCCTTTGCCTAATGCAAATATGCTCAGTTATATAATATATATATATATATATATTATATATATTATATATATAATTATTATAATAATAAATATATATATATATTACATTTCTATACCTATAGATTTAATATATATATATATATATATATATATATATATATATATATATATATCGCCATCAACTGTTTTGTTCACTGCTTCTAACACTTAGAGTCTTGAGCTTGTTTGCCAGCTTGCTCCTGCAGCTGCTCTAATTTTATCTGTCCACCTTTTACATGATTTTTATTTTGGACGCTTCAGATTCAATGGAGCCCAATTTTAATACCTCATTTGTCAAACTATCGTCATTTCTTTTATGTATGACTTTGATATCTCTAGTTCGTTTTTTTTTTAATTTTACAGTATAAATTATGCCTGGTAGTTTTTTTTTTGAGGATCTTATCCATGCATGTTATGCTAAACATATATTTCTCCCTATTCCTCTGTGTTGTTGTTAGGTACTGTATCGTTATCAAGTTTTACAGTCATATGCCTTTGAAGGTAAAATCCTCTGCTAAAAATATTTCTCTTTTAAACAATGTGGAAAGTTACCAGGAAATTGGTATTTAAATCTACCTATAATGCTCTAAGCTATTATCATTCTTCTCCGTATTTTACATATGTTTACCATTTTAATATATGCTGTAGGTTACCCAAGATATAAATGTATTTATTAACTTGTTCTCGGATAGAGTTGCTGACTATTATTATTATTATTTATTGTGTGGGTATATGTGTTTATCAAACTTTTTGGGGGGTTTGTACAAGTTCATATCTAATCACACTGTTCCTCTACCTCTGCCTGGCTGCACTATTATTCCTCCCAACTTCGTAATATCATCGTGGTAATATGATATGAACAACACCATATCATGAAATCAACGAATCTTATTAATTATTTTCATACATCATGTTTTCCTAATTTAAAAATACTGCATATTTTCTGTAAAGCTGAGATGTAAACGATGTCTAGCTCTTCATTTGTTTGTATTCAAATAATTTAAACATTGATTCGGTATTATTTATTATATATGGATTTTAAAGTGTCTATTAATGATTTCGCAATACTCTGATTATTCAAAGGCCTAACAGAGTTAATACTCTCTGAGTTCTCTTTGAGTCAAATAATTTTTTTTAATGTACAAATATTATGCAGATACGTCTCGTATTCATTGCACTTTTTCATCAGCTGTTAGACTACTTAGATGTAACCTGTGGTATTATTGAAGAAGAGTCAAAACATTATCAAAATGGAATTTCACATGCGGAGTCGGCGCACTGTATATAAGCATCGATGTGTTAGTGTATATAAAGAGATTGTGAATATATTAAGTTTGTTATTCTTATTAAAGATCTCATCTTGAGCAATTTGTTCTAAGTCTACAAGCTGTCCGGCCCAGAGAAGCAGCAGCATGTCAACGAATGGGATAAAAATTATTGACGTGGTGAAACCTTTTGTGGGAGAAGGTGACGTAGAGTCATGGCTGCTGAAAGTTGAGATGGTTATTAGGTCTCAAAAGATTAAGAATGAGGAACTCACCCTGTCAATGCTGCTAGAAGGGGAGACCCTAGCAGTTTTCCTCGAGATGAGTGAGGAGGACAAAAACCAATCAGAAAAAAATCAAGGAAAAATTAAGGAAAGTTTTCGGTGAAAACCCAATTATGGCCTTTGAAAAAATTTGTGAAAAGAAGTGGATGGGAGAACCGAAGGATGTTTATACTACTGACATAAGAAGATTAGCAATATATGCGGGATTGAGAAGCGAGGTAATCGTAAAGCGGGCTTTAGTGAACAGGTTGCCAGAGAACTTTGCAAGGGAAATTCATGCAATGGTAAACGTCGAGGAGTGCGAAATGGAGGAAATTCTATGCAGAGCGAAAGCAATCGCAAGCGTCAAATAAAATGGAAATTTTAGGGGGGGGGGCGCGGGATGGAGAAAAAAAGGAAGAAATATTAAATACTTTTCATGTGGAGGACCTCACTTCAGGAGAGAATACAGGATGGGTCGAACAACGTATTTAACTTGCTTGAAATGTGGTGAAAAGGTCATCTCGTAAGGGATTGTAAACTTAGAACTTCGGGAAACGAATTGGAGGGGGCTGCTGCGTCGGAATCTGCTCTTGACTTCATGAGCCGGCATTCCTTTGAAAGAAATAAGACTGAATGGTAAACAGGTGTTAGGTGCAGTAGACTCTGGCTGCACGAGGTCAATAGTTAGTAGCGAGGTAGTAAGGGGAGATGGAAGAAAAGAGAAGATAGTTGCTTTTAACGGAAGGAAAGTTGAAAGTAACAGGAAATGTAAGGTGTATATAGAGATTGATGGAAGAATGAAGAAACTTAAGGTCGTAGTGATGAAAAACCTAATGGCAGACGTGAAGATTATCTTGGGAATAGATGTCATCACGGAATTTGGGGGTGTTTTGATAAACAGAGAGGGGGTATTCTTCGGGAATTCGGAAAAGAAAATGTGAAAGCATCGATAGAAAATGAGATAATGAAATGGAATTGAAAATCGATGACAGTGAATTTTCGGGAAAATTCGACGGGAAGCAATGAATGGACTGTGAAGTGAAAGTGGAAGGAAGGAGAGCCTGTACTAAAAAATAAGGTTGGGATGTATGGGAGGTCAATGAAAGGGGAAACAGAAATGAAATTTGGGAAAGAAATCGATAAGTGGATCAAGGAGGGAATTCTAGTGCGGTGGAGAGGGAGTAAATCTTGCATTGTTCATGTGACTAATTAATGTGTGAAGCTGTGCAGTAGTAATTCTTTTAGTTATTATTTTTCACAGTAATTTATATAGGACTAGAAATAAGCTAACTGGTCTGTAATTTTTAAATTCTCTTTATATCCTTTTTCATGAAGGAGTATAAAATATGACATTGACATTTCTCCATTTGTCAGTGATTTATAGATTTTCCTTATGTTTAGCTTCGCCCTACTCAGACGTAAAAGTGAGTACACTCCATCTTTGAATATGGCTCTGCCTGTGAGCGGTGGTGTCAATTGTAACAAAGAAAAAAAACGAAAAGCAATTATGTAGTAGTTTTACATATAACAACAGCAATTTCGCCATCGCCATCTTTTATTGTTTATGTGGTTTGCCATTTTCAACAGGTGCTTTTCTCTTTTCACTTGTTTTATCATGACAACTATAATTTCCGTAAGTGATATTGAATGGACATATAAATGAACATGGTTATGCAAAAACGAACCATCCCACCAAATGTAGTGTACTAAGACCCAAAAAGAACCAACCAACATATAAATTACCATAGTAATTGAAATTACTGTAACCAGCCCTCTTTAAATTAAACTTTGAAGCTCAATATCACAGTGAGTTTGTTTCTTTTTTCATAACTAAGCTCCGAATATCTTGCAATTTATATATTATATCAGGTTTCTCATCATCCATTATTATTATTATTTCATTATCATTATCATTATCATTATCATTATCAATATCATTACTTTTATATTATTAACTTATTATTATTATTATATTATTATTTTCGTATATAGTATTATTGATTAAACAATGCCAAAAAAACGATCTCCAACATTCTCGTTTTCCTTTTGCATCTGAGATTGGACTGTTATTTGCTATATAATGAACACTTTTTTTTCTTTTTCTGTCAGCTTTCAAATTGATATATTTTTAAATTTATTTATTATTTCTTAGTTTATTTCAACGAACCTAATACTTATTATTTGTGTCCACAATGAGTGTTGAATATATATATTTATATATAATACTATTATATAATATTATATATATATATATATATATATTTATACTATATATATATATATATATATCTATATATATATATATATATATAATTATATATATACTATGCAATATATATATAATATATATATGATTATATACTAATATATATATATATATGATATATATAGAATATATAATATTAATATATATATATAGTATAATATATAGTATATCTATATTAGTATATTAGCTATTATATATATATATATATATATATATATATATATTATATATAATATATATATATATATATATATATATATAGATATAATTATACTATATCACCATCTACCCTTAGTGAAATGGGCGAATCGGCAGACTTTGGATCGGAATCCGAATTCAGAATCCAGTTGTTGTGGTGAGAAATGTTGCGAACGGAATCTCGAGATCGAATCAAGCACTGCTTCGGATTCGAATCGAATCCACGAAATCCGTTACTACAAGCATCTGTTGTCGTGAAAAGTTTCTCGTAATCGATACCGAATCCGCCGAGATCCAGTGTAAAGAAACGTTGAATACCGAATGCCGAATTACCGAATCGGATTCGAAATACCTTCCATGCATTTTTTATACAAGAAATTAAATCACAACCACACAAACAAAATATGACATTATTGTGCTTGTTTTGTCAGAACCATTGTACGGGATATCTCAAACTCAATAATTAGTTTTTGCATTTAATTTTTTTACTGCCCTGATATACAAATAATTATTTCCATCGTTACTTAAATAATTTCTCTCATAATATATTAATATTATAATATATATATATATATATTATATATATATTATATATATATATATATATATATATATATATTTATATATATATTCATATAGTATATAATATATATTATATATTATATATAATTATAGTATATATATATATTGATATAATATATATACTATGGGCGTTCCAAAGGTCAGGGGGGCGCAGGGGGCATGCCCGCCCCCTAGAAGTGTTTATTCTGTGCGATGCAGGAGTTTTGGAGTACAGCCGTACATCTCATGAGTTTCATTTCAGCGTACTAAGTGGGAACAAGCTATAAATGATTCAAAAGGACGAAGGTCAGTTTGTGAGTTAATTTTCGTTACTTCTTTTAACCGTTTAGTTAAAAATTATGCGTCAGGATATCGCTAACTCGCGGTATACTAGATCCAAGACCTTCTTAAGTAGGTCACTCGCTTACTTTTGCATCACTATCAGATATATATTGTATATATATATATTATATATATTATAATATATTATATATATTATTATTATATATTATATATATATATAATATATATATTATTATATGATACTAGCATTTAGCAGAGCACACAATCCATATCTCAAAAACTTTACAATGCTAAGGAGAAAAGAAACATTGTTGGAATCTGGTTAAAGTTTAAGTGAGGAAAGTAAAAAAAAAAAAATAAAAAAAATCTAAAAACAATACAATACCTACAGGGAAAGGAATACATTTTTGGAACATATAATAAAACTTTTTAGGAAAAAAAATAAAATAAATTATGGTTTTTGTTCAGCTCGGCCGGCGGCGGACAGGGCTATATATATATATATACTATATATATTATATTAGATTTTTATATATATATATATATATATATATATATATATTATATATATATTATATATTATATACTATAATTATAAGATATATATATATAATATATTATATAAGCGTCCTCCCCAGGAAATGGTCTTACAGACCCTAGTCAAGTTGGGGATCCATCGGAAGGAAGTCTTGAGGTCCGGGTTCCAGTCTACGAACTATTCCGCACTGTGGCAGGACGTATCGTGGCTGGGAACGCCTTTTCAATTGAGCTGACCCAAAGCACACTCCAATGTATGTCGATAATGGTCCTGTTTCATCAGTGATTTTCGAGAACGAAGCATAGCAGTTCATAGAGAACAGACGACTGTCCTCACAATATTTTTCTCCTCGCTCACCCAGTCTATCGAAAACTGTGAGGCACCTCTTCGCCTTGCACTAAGCGACATGCTCTCCATCTGGACTAGTGACCAGTGTTACGCGAGCGCTCCTAATATTATTATTATATATATATATATATATATATATATATAAATATATTTAATATAATAATATATTAGATTAAATATATATATTATATATATTATATATATCAATTGTATATATATATATACACCATAAAACAATTCAATAATATTAATAATATACTATATATAATATATATATATAATATATACTATATATTATACTATATATACATATATAATATATATTAATATTGTAAAAGTCTTTCATTTCACCAGGCAATGCTGAGGGGAGCTCAGAGCACACGGGAACACAGGAGAGTTACTGGGAGTGGACTGATTTTCCATTACCCGATAGAGTGAGGGGCGGAGAAACCCCGAGGGAAAGGAACCCTCTCCACTAAAGCGCGTACACCCAAATACCAAAGGAGCATGGGGGATTCCGGTAGACCCTCCCGAAGAGGGGGAGGAATAGTACTACCGTAAGTTCCCGGATAAGCCCGACGAGGACCGCCGTGTCTCCTTTAGCATCGGTATGCGGCTGCTTTACCCCCTTGGCGTTCATCTGAACTCCCAACTACTCCCGGATCGTATTATCTAGTTAAAAAAAAATTAAAATTACGTACTTGAAGGATCGTATTTATTTTACACGAGTACCGTCTATAAAGGTAGCTTAATTTAAATAGTCTTTCCTCATTCATTACTTATAATTCATTTAACGAATAATTTTTTTTTTTACATTTTTCACCTAACTATTTACCAGAATTCCCAAAATGCTATTCCTTTTTCCTGTAGGCTATTCGACGGTTTTTAACAGATATGATTTTATTATTCGCTAACAATAAGAATAATTTACAGCATTTCCAACAATGTATTTCTGTCCTATGGAGCTGTTGTAGTTATTTTAGATATGCGATATGTGGCTGCTTACTCGAGGTGCTGCAACGAACTGACAAATACACGACCTCCCGATCCTATAATAACTAATATATATTATTAAGTTAATATTATATACTATAAATTATATATATTATTATATATCTACTTATATTTATACTATAATATTATAGATATACAAACAAGTCTGCCATTAGAGTGTTTATAAGGACCATTTTGTGACAATAGACAATCCCACGAATTGATAGCAAGAATTAGACACCAGAAACCATTTTCCATTTGAAGGAGGAAGAAATAACCGCCACAGAAGATACTAAACTACGCTACGCCTGTGTCTTCCGTGTCGTGTGATAATCTCCCAGCATGAGGCCACCCTGCGCACCTCGTGTGAAACGATATCTGTGTCAACATAGATGGCTAGATATTGAGTCGCGAAAAATATATAGCTGTAGATTTTTCTTTCGTCTGCAGATACCGTCAGATCTAGTAAATGCTGCGATCGCATCTCTACGTTCCTATCTGATCGCTCGAGCTCGTTATACACTCTCCTTATTATCTTTCTTTGCGGCGTCGTTAACTACTTGGTTTCAGCAACGTCATCATGGTTGAGATGCATTATACAGTTCGCTCTCCCTAGTCGTTCAACTGAAGAGTCTGATCTATATCACGTCTTTAAAGCATGAGAAAAATCACCTTGCTATGTGTATCAAAAAAGACAATCAAGTTTTCTCATCTTAACTCGCAGTCAATTATGTGCCGGCAAAGACGTGGTGCACGTAGAACTTTTGCGCAAAGGCTATGTATCTTCGTGCCGCAACGTTACTTCGACGTCGACATACACTCAAACCTGACGGATTGTCTCATGCATCGGATAGCTTGTTAGTGTTCTTGCTGCTGTAGGCAGCAGACCGCATCGCAGCACCCCTCTATATTATAGCCATGGGTACTTGGACAGTCTGTGAGTTGAGGCGTAAATCGCTTAATAACTATCCTCTCTCCGCTTACTCGTTAGTATGATACATTGCTTCTATAGACTCTCTTTTGGATATTAGCGGTTTAACCTGAAAAAATAACCGCTTATTGGCATTAACAATCTACAATGCCTTGCATCCGATGACCATACACAGTCGAATAGAGTTAACAGAAAAGAGACAGCTTCAATTTCTATATGTTTTTGCCACTTAGAATGTCTATACTACGACATGAGCTTTAAAGTTTATGCACTTTCGTCGTACAAAAGTTTGGAAAGAAAGGACAAAATGAGTATTTAGTGAAGAACTAAAAGATCTTGTTGCCTCCAGTCTAAATGGGAGAACAGAAGCCTTTCTTATCTGTCTACAGAAAAAAGCTTTAGATGATACTGACATCGCCCAGCCATGCACCCAGCCAGTACGTTAGAGTTCTCTTTATAGTACTTCTCGCGAACGGATCAAACTTGCTTTCTTAAGTTACTATGGAAGTATTGACAGGTTTAAAGGGATGCCATGATGAGTTTGCACAGAATATTGTTGACAAATAAATATATGATTATTTCTATTTTCAAACAAAGTCTAGTGATATAAATTTGCTATAAACCCGAAGGAAATTACTTTTCTTTAACTATCAATTTTGCAATTTCTATATTGTGAATATTTCACATCATTATTAATTGTATTTTACATATCGCATGTTTTAAATACAAATATTTTATTCTTAAAAATTATTAAATCCATTTTAATTATCCACTAAAAATATTGTTTCTAGGTACATCATGTACTTCTTTATTATTATTTTACTAGAAACCACATAATTTATATATATATTATTATAATTATTATTAGAATATATATATATATATATATATATAATATTTAAATATAAATATTATATATATTTATATATATATATATATAATATGTATTATATAAAGAGCTCTATAAAATTTATTAAGCGCCCCCCCATTAGCATTATGAATACCACTATTTTCCTTAATATTAATACTATTATAATATTATATATATATATATATAATAATATATATACACATATATATTTGTATATAGTAGAATTAGATTGCAGCTATATATATGTACTATATATATTTATATAATATATATATATATATATATATATTATATATTAAAATAAATTTCTAATAAACCATATGAACTTTTTCTTAATTAATTTTGAAGAAAATAAATCTGTTCGATTTTTTCAACAAATATCAGAAATAAGTCAATTAACTGAATATTGTTTTTTAAATCAACTTTCATAGGGAACATAGTAAAAAGTCTAATTAAAAAATTATAAATAATTTTTTTAAAATAAAGAGAGGTGAACTAATTTAATTAAGTTCACGTGCCCAATATTCACCTCTCTTTAAATAAGACGTAAATTTAAAAAGTATCAGCAATTTGACCTATTAAAACACCCAAAACTGGTAGATTATTTCTCCCCTCTAAAACTTGTTTTCTGAGCTTGTAACCTACCTTGGTAGACAGTTTCGTCTATATCCTCCTACTTTGACCATCCTTCTTTTTTACATGTTTATCGAATTCGAAACATCCCCAGAAATTCTTTCGAAATGAACTATCAAACTTGAAATATGCATAGATGAGGCCGTCCATTATCTACAAAATCACGAAGTAACATTTCATTTTTGATATTTGTTTGTTAGCGCTTATGTTCAATTTTCAAAAACCTCACTTTTGGCGGATTATTCTATAAAATGAAAAATTGCGATATTTTATTTTCTAAGTTCTGGGGAAGTTGGTTATCAGGTATTCTCATGAGATGGTGCACTCTATTCTCACTCGGATTTAGCAAGTGGATTCTGTGAGAGCATGCACATTCTATATCGCGTTCTAGCACTTCCTCAGTAGAGTAAGATCTTCTTATATAGTGCAAGTTAGACGTCATATATTTCTCTTGTAAGTTATATACAAGGTGGATGTTGTGTGTGTGTCCTGAACTTATTATATACTCCATTATGAAAGTAATATACATTAAAGACTCTCTCGCCTGTGAGCGGTGTTCGTGTGTCTGAAATGACTTTTGCCCTACTCTTAGCCCACCATGTCGCTAGCTTCTTTCTCTCTCTGCTTCTCTCCTCAATTTTCGCTCTGTGCTCTGATATTTTTTTAAAAAAAATGTCGTTTTTGAGCACTTACAAAAACTATCTATCTTACTTAGTAAAAATGTATCATCCCTCTCCTACTCTCTCTTCTTCGTCTCTCCTCCTTCTCTCTCTCTCGTCTCTACGCCCGACTATACCAGCCCTGAAAATTTAATGTTGATCGGACAGGTAAAAAAAAAAGCATCTCAAAATAGACTTTTAGTAAAATTGAAAATGTTACTTTCATAAATGAAATTGAAATTATTTTCTACTGTGTTATCTACATTTATTTCCAATTACCATTCAAATTTCAAATTACTTGCCTCCTGGTTAGCAAGTACCTGGCTGGAGAGACTTGCGTCCATCTTTCTCTTTTTCTTAACTTTAGGAATATACTAATAATATTTTTTTGTATATTAATTAATACTCAATACTAGAAAATTATTTTATTATAAAATTTTTTCCTAAAATAATTTTTTTTCTTTTGGAAAATTTGTTCCTAAACAAAATTAAACTCAAATACTCAACGTTTAAAGATGTTGTACTAATATACTAATTTGAATATGTTTATTATTATAATATAAAAATAGCTTGCATAGTACTCTCTGATACCGTATTTATAATATATTAATTTAGTTCATGAAGAATTTCACATCGAAAGCTTCGATCTGACCTGGAAGACAAAGAAAACAAAAGTAACGATATGAAAATCTTCTTTCATTTAATTCACACTACAAAAGAAAATACTGGCCTGAAAGGACAACGCCTAAATAACACAAAATTCAAAAAAATCGAAATAAATTTAAAAAACTTTTTCGTTGAATTTTGAGGTAAGGTGTCCCATCTAATGCATACTTAAAGGTTTGAGGTCATTTCGAAAAAAATTCGGGAAGTTGATACGAAAAATGAGGTCAACAAAAATTAAACTTTTTTGAAAAAAACTGAAATATTCTGAAAAGAATTACTACATACAACAACAAAAACACAAAAAAAAAAAGGGCAAAAAAATTACAGTTTGAGCATGCATTTATAGTTCAAAATCGGGCTAGATTTATTCGATTTTAATGTCCCATTTTAGGGGGTTTGAAAATTGGCGTAGTACGGAGCCAAGATATGACCTGGTCTTATTCAATTTATTCTCTAGTTTTACCAAGGTTCCTTCACTTGCTTATGCTAGTAATCTAAGACCTTTTCGTCCTTTTCATATGGGTGTTATATTAAGCCGAAAAAGTAATAGAAATATGATCTTGATTGGCGTCCATCAGCCAATCCTGTGGTTGGCTACTAAATAGTGATGCAATTTTTTAATAAGCCATCATTCTTTTATCATCTAATTTTAAAGCTTAAAACTACCATCTGTTTAAACAAAGATAAGAGTTCGATTCGAATCCGTGATTCGGAAAATCGACTCGAATCCGAATCCATATGTGTACAAAATGCTCGAAATCCGAATCCGATCCGAGGTCCAACAACTCTGGGATTCAGAATACGAATCCGAATCCGTGAACAAGTTGGAAAGGCTCGAATCCGAAAATCCGAATCCGAATCCAGCACCATCGGATTCGAAATCCGAATCCGAATCCCGATTCGAGAGCTCGAATCCGGAATTCGGAATCGAATCCGGATTCGGATTCGCCCATCACTGACATATATATATAATAGTATATATTATTATATATATATATATATATATAATAGTATATAATTATATGATTATATATATGTATATATATATATATATATTATATATATTAAGATATATATATATATATATTATTATATAATATAATATTATATTATATATATACTAATATATAGTATTATATATATATCGTATATAGGCACATTCTTAGATAAGCAGGGCAATAAAAAGTACCATTGAACCGTTTTAAACACGTATGAAATGTTGCTAGGATTGTATAAATTGTTTCCAGAAATATTCTTATATTAAAAAAATATAGTGAAGCAAAATTATTTTTAAAAATATGCCTCGTTTACTAAAAGATTATAAAAATAAGGAAAAGCCTCACTCTATATATACATAGCTTATTCAAATAAATATTCAGACATCCAAATTATTTTATAATATTTGGCTTAATAATAATAATAATTGACTGATTTTCTAGCTAAATAACTAATTTATATTTTTGTTTAAGCAAGTTTTTTCTTATTACTCTTATTTGATTGTAAAATTCATTATTATTTATATTTTATTTATTATATATTTATTATTCATATTATTATTATTATTATTATTTATTAATTTATATATTATGGTGTCAAACTAAAAGAAAGTTACGCCGCATGATTATTCTCGAAAACCTAAAAGATAGATAACAACGAAAAAATGAATTAGAATTTCTGGAATCAATGGATCAAATTTTTATGGTTATAAAAAACACAATGTTACTTTTTTTTTTATTTTTTTTTTATATATTCTCCAAAACTACGATAGGTACAAGGAAAATTATTAGCAGATTTAGAATCAGCCTCGAATGAAATATGTATGAAAAAAGATTTTATTTTTTTTTAACTAAAAGAGTAAGAAAAATTAAAGGCAAAGATACAAAGAGTCGGGGTCTCTCGGCCTTCTGGGGGACGACGGGGTTGGCCTATTTTCCCCCCTTCGGGGAGGGTCTCCGGAACCCCGCTCCTTTGGGTAATCATGGGTTGCGGCGGGGGTTCCTCCGGCCCCTGCCCTACGGAGGTATGGAAAAACGTCCCCCCTCTGTCCACCTTCGGCTCGAGCCCCTAGAAAATATTTATACCGCGATCATCCACATTGTTTTTTAGTTTATCTTCATACCTTATCGTAGTTTTTGGAGATTAAAAAAAAAATTGTAAAAAATTTTTTTTTTTTTTTTCATAATTTCCAATCCTACTTTCATAAACTGATTCCATATATGTTATCGCGTTTTCCTTGTTACCTATCCTTAGTTTTCCGAGACTATCATGCGGGTACAGTACTTCTTTTAAGTATTGGCCATTATTAATACATTATTATTATTATTATTATTATTTTATATTTTATATTAATTATTATTATTACTTGATTATTATTATTATTATTATTATATTGATTATTATTATTATTTTATTATTATTTTATTATTTTAATTATTATTATTATTATTATATTTATTATTTATTATTATATAATATATTATCTATATGTACAAAATATTTGTAATAAAACTTGCACTATATTTGAAAGAATTTCTTTTCTTAAAATCAGTGAAGCAACCTATAATTCTGAAATCAAATTAGAACGCCAAAAGCCAAAAATAATAGCCTGCACACTATCTATACGCTATAAACTCAACAAATTGTACTCCAAACGGTGTTCAGAAATTTCTAAAAAAAGTACGAAAAATTATCATTGACGCTGCTCTATCTAGGGACATTGGCCACATAACTATATATACTATATATATATTTATTTAGATATATATATATATATATATATATATATATAATATTAATATTATATATATATATTATATATATATAATTTAATTATATTATATATTTATATAATATATATTAAGTATATATAATATAATATAGCCACCTACAATTGCGGGGGTCAGGGCCCTCGACTCAATAACAAGCTTGCTCCGTTAGCGAGCAAGCCAAAGGGCTTGTTATTATTATTATTATTATTATTATTATTATTATTATATTATTATTATTATCTATTATTCATTATATTATTATATATTATTAATTATTTATATTATTATTTTTATATTATTATTTATATAATAAATCATAATTTAGAGGTTTCTCATATAGTTATTATTATGCACTTATATACTTACATATTATATATTATCTATTTATTTTATCTATCTATTATTATTCTATTATTAATTATTATTTATTAATTATTATTATTATTATTATCTATTATGAATGATATTTATTATTATTTATATTCAATGACCTATGATCATTTACACATTTTTCTATTTTTAATTCAAGGCTATTGAAATTAAAAGATAATTTTAGATTCAAATTATTGCGTCTCAATGACGTCAAAAAGTCAATAAAATTTCTTTTATGCAACGTTGCTATGCGAAGCTCAAATTTCAATTTTTTTCAATTTTTATTTATTTTTTTCTTCTGAAATGAGCTTAAAACGCCTAGATTTTTCACAAATTCTTTGATTTAAATTGATAAGCTTTATTCTTTCCTGAAGCTTTATGATTTTATATTTATCAGCATTTATTATCAGCGTTTCTTTATATATAACTTTGATGAATTTAGGGACACGATAGTTTCTCGATCGGGCAATTAAAACCAGGTCATTTTTCATGTGTGAAAGTAACCATTGTTTCATGCACACTTGTTGCATCCGGCTCGTGTAACGGATATAATTTATATTTACACTTGGTTCTAGTCTGCCGTCAAAATATTTAATTAGTTTCATATACGGAACAGAGATGGACAAATCAGTTGTTGAAGCCAAGCCTTAGAGAAGGAGGAGAGTTTGGTTGCCTTCTGGATATCGAGAGGATGAAGAACAAGATTAAACATGTTAGAGGTTAATTCGTAACTTAACAAAAGCGCACCTCTTGGAAAGATTTTTATTAATTTAATTTCAAATCTTTATTTGGAATAATAGAATTATTTGGGCTGAAAGACAAGGTCAAAGTTGAGTTATTAAAGCTCGGTGAAATTTTTTTCTAAAAAATTATCGTAATAAGACTCGAGATGAAAGTGCGTTGAAAAGCGCTCTTGGCTGCAATGCGCTGTGTGTTTTTTTTTGTATTAAGACATATATGACAGAGCAGAAAGTAAATTGATAAATATAAAAGATGAATTAAATTATATACGTTAGTAGAGGTATATGTTAGAGATTTAGTTGGATGATCGAGAAGAGAGAGGAGAAAAAAGACGAGAAGAGGAGAGAGAGAGAGAGATGAGAGAAGAGAGAAGAGAGAGAAGAGAGAAGAGGAGAGAGAAGAGAGAGAGAGAGAAGAGAGAGAATAGAAAGAAGAAGAATTATAATTAACTGATAAAGCCAAGAGATCTGACAACTGCAAACAACATTACATATTCGTTCGTTCGGCGAGACGTTAAATTTTGGAATATGAGAGTCAATTTTCCGAATTGTATCGTATTCACAAATTTGAATTTAAGTATTGAAAACAAAGCGGTTGTTCTTGATATGCAACAAGTTGTAAGGTATAAAGCGTCCACGCAAGTTCATATTTCCACACACATTTTTACCCAACGTGATGTACACTGACTTTAAGTGTCTGCAACAATCATGTTGGCTTGACATTTGGACTAACTAAAATTTCAAGGAGTTTTTTTTTTTTTAATTAATAAATCATGGAGTGTTATTATAACAAAGAGCAATTTATTTCTTTTAATATCATAATCCTTACTAAAAAAATTAAGGAAGTAGAACATAATAATAGATTGACCTAACTGCAGTGTGTATAAAATGCGTGTTGCACAACCTGCAAGCAGGCCACGAGCCGCCCGATAATAGTCACTATTTATATATATATATTATATATAGTTATATATATTTATATATATATATATTATATATATAATATATATATTATTATATATATAATATATATTATATTATATATATATATATATATATATATATATAATATATATATATATATATATATATATATTATAGTATCTATATAAGTATTACATTAGATTTAAACTAATTAGTATTATAAGTTAATACTATATATATAATTATATTAATATATATATAATATTATATATACTATATAATATTATTATATATTATATATTATATATATATAGTATATATTATAATTAATAATATAATAATATATATAGTATTAATATATATTATTATATATATAACTTATATATAATATATACTTTAATATATATTATATATATAATAGTATAATATATTTAATATATAATATATAGTATATATATATATATATATATACGTTAAGTAAGGTTATGAGTTTAGTTTTACAAAGATTTGAACTTTTTTTTTAAAAATATTTTTAGAAAGATTTAAGCTGCTTTAACACTAAAGTTTCAATTTGACTTTACTAATTGAACTGCACCACAGTTTCTGAATTTTTTTTTTTTTCTTGTTTTTTAAACTTGGGTTTTAGCTACTATATGATACAACAATGAATTTCATGTAACGACATGAATTAAAAATATATATAGGACAGTTAGTTTACGGATCCGTAACTTTGTAATTTTCTTTGGTTTTAACTAAGGGAATACCAAGCGGTAAACCGCAAAGAGGCGATGAGTCAGGGGTCTTTCGGCCTTCGGAGAACGGACAGTGTAGGACTATTTCCCCCCCTCGGGGAGGGTCTCCGGAACCCCGCTCCTTTGGGTACTTTGGGATGTCGCGGGAGGTCCGCCGCCCCATCCCCTACGGGCAGTATGGAAAACGTCCCGCCTCTGTCCCCCGTCGCTCGAGCCCTAATTTTCTTTATTTTTTTATAGTTTAATATTTTTTTATTACATATTTAGTAATAAGCTTTATACGCTGATTCCCCAATATGTTAGTGTTAAAATTTCTTTACATTTGAAAGCGCAGATAAAATTTATGAAAAAAAATTATTTTTTTTTACATTTTTTGTATATGCTTTATACGCTGATTCCAAATATGGTAAGTTGGTTTTCTATGTAAGTATCGTTACTTTTCGAACACCATTTCTCCACTTCGACTTCTAAATGTGAATTCTTTAAAATTGTTTAAAGATACTTCGAACTTTTGAATCATGTTCCGTTACCACTGAAATCCATTGTTGGTATCATATATACGCAATTATTAAAAAAAAAAAACCATTATATATATCTAATATATACAATATATATATAAGTATATAATATTATATATAATATATATACTATATACTACTACTACTAAATTTTTTAATTATACTTATCATATTATAATATATATATATATTATATATATATTTTAATATATATATAGTATATATATAATATATTACTTATAATATATATAAAATATACGAATATTATATAATATATATACTATACTATATATACTATATATATATACTTTATTATATATATATTATATATTATCTATATATTCTATATACTATTATTAATATATATATATATACATATATATAATATATATATATATATATTATTAATATATACTATATATACCTCTCTCTCATACTATCTCTCTCATACTATGATAATATATATATTATATATATATATAATTATAAATTATTATTTTAATTTATAATATATCACTATATATATATTATATATATAATATATATATATACTAACTATAATATGCCTAACATATCTATTATATATACTATATATATATAATTATCTATATATAATATATTAAATATATATATATATAATATACAGTCTTAAATCAATATTCCTTTTATAATATTATTTATTTGCCGAGAATCTCGACGCACTAACTGCTACACATTCTGTGTGCTTGTTTCACATCGGTTTACAAGAGAAATCGTACATGGAGAATATGATTCCTTCCTCATGTTATTTTGAGAAGCACTTTTGCCTCTAGCGTCAAAACAAACTAATTCCTAATTTCTGAAAGAAAATATTCTTACTTCACTATATTACTGCTTGAATAATGAATGAAAAAAGCAGATCAAGGTCATGTCAGGGTGGGGGAAATGAATGGGGGATAGGGAAGTGGTTTGAATAATATTATCTATCTCATAGCAATTTCCGAAATATATAATTATATATATATATTATAAATATAATATTATATATATATACTTATATATTATATACTATATATTATATATATATTATATATAATTATATTATATTCATATATTATATTTTATAATATATACTATATTTATCTATACTAACTAGATATATATATACATAACATAATATATATATCATACTAATATATAATAATATCATATAACTATATATATAATCTATTAGTATATAATTATAGTATATTATATATATATATATATATACTTATATCTATACTATAGATATATATAGTACATATATTAGAGTTCTTTTCGTATTGACAGAGACCAAGAAATATAAAGGACCTTTACATAATTCGCTCTTTCCGATAGATATATTAGCTCCCTATTGACAGCAGTTACATGTCTAAGCATTTGAAGTGTTAAGTGTTTGTTATACAATTCTTCCGAAAATAATTAAGGTCGTTATCAGCATTTGACGTGTCTGCGTGTTAATTAATCTAAAAACATATATTTATAGGAAAATATGAATAATTTGGAATCTATTTCTAATTATTTTAATAAATTTATAATTAAGTATGAAATATTATTTCTCGTCTAAAACTGATCCTCTAATAGTTGAATGCACCTAATATTCGCTACTAAGTCGCTGAAAGCTGACTTGTGTGTACTAGGTGTTTAGAGGACGACCGAGAAATATATAATGTCCATGAATTATAATATTTATAAAACTATATATTATAATTATATATACTATATATTAATATATATATATATATTATATATATATATATATATATTATATTGATATATATATATTATATATAATATATAATATTATACTATTATATATTATATATACTAAATATATTTTTATAATAATATACATGGGCGTGTACATTTTTAGTTCGGAAAAGTAATTAAAAAAAAACAAAAAAAAAATTAAATCTAAAAACTACGGCAATTAGGGGGCTCGAGCCGCGGGGCAACACAGGGGGGACGTTTTCCATACCGCATACCCGGGAGGGGCGGAGGAACCCCCGCGCACCCACATACCACAAGAGCGGACGGGTTCCGGAGACCTCCGGAGGGTGCGGAAATAGTCCATTACCCCGTAGTTCCGAAGGCGACTGAGACCCGACCTCCTTAGCCATACGGTTGCGGATATACCCCTTGGGGATATCTTTAGTTAAAAAAAAAGCTTATTTATGCTCCATAGGTCTTAAATAGGCTTCCTCCTCATATTACTCGTAATAACAAAAAAAAAAAACATAAAATTTTCAACTAAAATATTTAACATGCACTTCCCTCAACTTGCTATTGCTTTTCGCCTGTAGCTTATGGCAGGTTTTAGACAAAACAAGACACTTTTTTTTTTTACATTTTCGAAGAAAGGACGTAATTCTTAAACAAAAGGAATCCTGTTTTTTTGGCACTAAGAATGCTTCAGTGTCTTGAGACGATAAACTGGAATATGGTCCATCATTTAAAGATGCTGACCCAATAAAGTCTACCTTAAACTCCATAACATAAAATAATATAATAATATCCAGACTACTACTCTAGTACTAGACATACCTAATAATGCATACCTTATAGCTACTTAGAATGTTGTATATATATTATATATAGTATATAATACTTAATTATTATAGTATATACTCACTATCTAAGGTACTAACTTTAGTGAATAAGTATAGATCCTTCATATATTATATAGTACGTAATAGATAATACTATAACTCATATATCAATTCCTAATATATATATATTACTAGTTTACCCGTAATATATATATATATATATACTATACTATTAATATATTATTATTATAATTATACATATTATACTAATAATATATACTATATATATATTGTCATATATAATAATAGTATATATAGAAGAGATGAGGAGAGAGGAAGAGACCGAATGACAGAGTGAGAGAGAGAGAACGAGAGAGAGAGGGAGAGAATAGATTTTTTTCGTTTACTTTATTCAATTTCAAACTGTTAATATCTGTATATCTGACGCGGCTGGTACTTCGCAGCAAAAAACTTCTTTACAAATGTGCGTTCTTAATTGGCTGTAATGAAAAACACGCCTCGTTAGAACACTCGAAAGCCAAAAATCAGTTTACAATTATATGACGAATTTTAGAGTTTTTTCAACTTACAAATTTTAATTAATGTTTTTTTAAATACAGTACGCTTGTTATAATTCGTGTACCAACTTTGTAAATAAATCAATTTAAGATACAAGCTAATCTCTATAATGCTTAGTTCATTTTTACTCTATACGTCATCCTTTCACTATTACTATGACTTGTTTCTAAATAAGGCATCACAAAAATAGACAACTCAATTTTTTACAGATAATGTCTAAATACTAAAAATTTGTCTTCATTTGACGGACTGTAATTTCGAACCGACTCATCTTTAATGTTTAGGCACCAAACTATAACTACCGAAAAAATCGATATGACAATCGATATATCTTATCCGTCTCCTTCGCAAACGGAAAAGATCAATATAGTAATATATTACAATAAGTAACTACCTAACCATAGTATACGCTAAAAGCGTAGTAATACTTAGCGTATATAGATCATACATATAACGTAATATTATTAATCGATTTAATTATATAATATATGTAATTATTAAGTGATACTCTTTTATATTCATGTGATATTCACTAGTGTAGATTAATCTCGTAGTAAATATATATATAAGACATAATTAAAGCCACTTAATAACTAACAGGAAATCAACTCAATATTGAAATTAATAAGTAGTTTACGTTTCGAGACTAAAATACACATGTCTCTCCTTCTATAAGAACTTAACATTGGAAATCAGAAAATTAATTTTAAGCAACATTAAATAATAAAATACTAAAGGAGTATGAATATACTTAAATGAAAGCAAATTAAACATGTCAACCAAATCTAACTATTCCTATTCATTTTTAACATGAAAAACTTTCCCATTACGTATCGATTCTGTTGAAATGA